>JBBMKD010000067.1:3350461-3403098 GCA_037834095.1 Argya squamiceps | reverse complement strand
TGGGTGTCCCTGGGTGTCCCTGAGTGTCCCTGTCTGTCCCCATGTCTGTCCCTTGTCTGTCCCCATGTCTGTCCCTGTCTGTCCCTGTGTGTCCCCATGTCTGTCCCCATGTCTGTCCCTGTCTCCCCATGTCTGTCCCTGTGTGCCCCCATGTCTGTCCCCATGTCTGTCCCTGTGTGTCCCTGTGTCCCCATGTCTGTCCCTGTGTGTCCCCATGTCTGTCACCATGTCTGTCCCCATGTCTGTCCCTGTGTGTCCCTGTGTCCCCATGTCTGTCCCTGTGTGTCCCTGTGTCCCCATGTCTGTCCCTGTCTGTCCCTGTCTGTTCCCATGTCTGTCCCTGTGTGTCCCCATGTCTGTCCCCATGTCTGTCCCCATGTCTGTCCCTGTGTGCAGGGAGGGCAGAGCAGCCCAGGCCCTGCTCCAGGCCCAGCAATGGCCCCAGAGCCACGGGCAGGGCCTGGGCCCAGCAATTCCCCTGCACAGGGACACAACTTGTGCCCTGGGCAGTGCCAGCCCTGAGCAGAGCCCAGGGAGGCTGTGAGGTCTCCTCCCTGGGAATATTCCAGAGCCCCCTGGATTCAGTCCTGTGCCCTGAGCTGTGGGATGGCCCTGCCTGAGCAGGGAGGTGGCACCAGATGAGTCCCTGTGGTCCCTTCCAGCCTGGCCCATCCTGGGATTTATTAAAGAATGCATATAAAAAGTTCAGAAGAATAAATCATAATAAATTAAAACCAAAAAAAATCCAAAATCACGGGAATGCACTGCAGAGAAAATGAATACAAAGGATGAAAAATTCCTCTATACATCACAGACAAGGTAGGAAAACACCTGACAGAGGGATCTTGGCTAACAACAGCCTGCATTGTCACTATGTCTAATGGAAGCACTAGCCCTTGGCTTTCATTATACTTCCCAAAAGAACACAAAAATAAAAAGGCAGTGCCAAGCTTTCAACACTCAATTAAGATTTAGGATGTCACTCAAAGGAGGCAGAAAGCTGTTTGTGTCTGGTGATACTCAGTGAGTAGATTTGCCTCATTCATTGTTTATGCTCCCAATCAGGGCACACGCCATCTGTATTAAAGAGAACAAGACCACCTAATGGAAACCTCACAGCCTGGGGAAGTGTGAGGTACCAGTGCGCTCATCAAAATAAATTCTCCTGTGAGAGCAGTTTATTGATTTGTGTATTTGACTCTCTTTGGGATTATTGTTCAATTACTTTTATCCTCTGAGATGAAAGCAGCTGAATGTAACATCAAAAGCAGATAAAAAGTCGCATGTTTCAAATTTTCTTTCAAATCTCCATAACATCCATTACGGATACGATTTTCAAGAGAGCCCTCTGAGAGCAACAGCAGAGGGTAACTCCATCAGACACACAACTCTCGTCTGTATTTTCCCTAATTATTCTGGCTGAAGCACACTTGCTGTAAAACACATTTGTCCTTGAGAAGTGACAGTCTGCAGAAACTTCTCTTCTTTATCAGGTGAGCTGCTCGCTAATTTTTGATATGATCCGTGATCTATCACCACTTAAAACTGCAAACACACAATTTCCACCTCTAACTTGTAGCACTGCTGAGGTTAAAACATGGTGGTGATAGTGGTGCTGGTGAAAGTCTCATTTTTTAATGAGACTTAGAATGAATGGTTTGCATTCATTCCTCACTAAAGGTTTTTTATGTTCTGCTTGTAAGGAAAAAAAGAAAAGACATTTTTGATTGCCAACCCTCTGTTTTCACTTTGGGACATGGACTCACATAATTTTCAGTTTGCTGCATATCACAGGTAGTGCAGCACCTGGGATCAGGCTCTTGCTCCCCTTCTGAGGGGCAGATGTAGCCAGCAGCTGCCTGGTGCTCCTCTCACTCTCAAGGTGAGCTTTGCTGTGCAGTCACCAGGCAAAACTGGCCTCAGTTCCTCAAACATGAAAATGCACACTGCTGCAAGCTCAGAACCCCAGCAGGATGATTTCATAACCACAGAATCATACAGAATGTGTAGGTTGGAAGAGACCTTCAAGATCATCAAGTCCAACCCAGCCCTAACCCTTAATTAGATCATGGCACCAAGTGCCACATCCAGTCTCTTTTTAAACACATCCAGGGATGGTGACTCCACCACCTCACCGGGCAAACCATTCCAGTATTTAATCACCCTGTCAGTGAAAAACTTCTTCCTAATATCTAACCTATAATATACAGTGCACTAGGAGAATCATTCCTGTATTCTTGCAGGGCCATTCAGACCACAGTTCAGCTTCCAAACTGCCCTCAGTGAGCACAGCCCTCAGTCTAAAAACTCATCAGAGGTGACCTCAGTCACAACCACAGCCCCACTACCAGCATGAACATGAGCTTTGTTAAAGCTCAACACGAAGTAAAACAATGAATTTAAATATACAATTGTACTCCCAGTTTGCATTTTTGAGCAGTTGCTGTTTACTCAGCTCTAAGAGGAACTATCCTGACATGAACAGGTCAGGGGGACAATCCAGCTGCTCTCTGCACTCTTCCCTGCACAGATGTGAGCAAGGCTGTGCTTTGAACTGCCAGGGGCATCATGGTTAGCCAGAGATGGGACCAGAAAGCCACTCTGAGATGGGACCAGGAAGAGATGGAGCACAGGAGTTCCAGCCCACTGCAGCTGGATCTTTACTGCATTTGAGCCATTCATGTGCTCTGGAACTACTTTTGTGTTTTGTCACAGAGTGCTGTAAAAATCTTTGCAGAGCTGTTTCCAGCCAGCCTGTAAAGTACATTGGTTTTCTTTCAGTGATGCAATTACAAGAGGAAGGCAGTCATGAATATTAGTGAACTTTGAAATATTGTTTCTAGGGGCAATAGATTTTACCCAAAGGGATATTAGTGCTCCACCTCAACACCACAAAAAATCACTTTAAAACTTACAGCAACACATTTCAAGTCCATTACCATGCATTTTCAAATGTCATGCCTTGAATGTGACAGTCAAATTCCTGAATCAATCAGGCAAATGGAATTATTTCACTCAGAAATTATGTGAAGAGAAAGTAACAAAAAAGCAGTAAAAATGTAGAATAACTTTATGCTGTAACTTAAGCAACTAAACAGGCTTCTTGGTGAAATAAGGAGCAACACACTGTGTGTCTGCTTTACAGGATGATGAACTGCAGAACACACTGGGGATTTTTTTTTCTGTAGTAGAACGAAGTTTGAGGTTTTAATTTGTGATCTGTCCCACAAAGAGCACCTGGGATATTGGCAGGGAACAGCAGGTGCCTGGGCACAGCTCTCTAGCTGGGTACCCACCACACGCAAGGGCAAATCCAGCATGTGCCAACTGCAGTGTGTCTGCAGGCTTAGCCTGCATCTCCACTTGTGCTGTTGTGTTCTTCCTCAGCTAAAATTTCCAGTATCTTCATGAATATGGAAAACAGGCCAAGCCCAGGTACTCCAGTTAGAAATCCTGCTCTGGAGCATCCTTGTAAGGCAGTGTGAGCATCCTTGTACACCAGTTTAACTCACATCAGTGGCACGGCACATTCTGCCCTCAGCACTGAAGAAAATCAGAGCTTTGAAACCCTTTCTGTCCTGGCTGACATCCCATTATCCCAACAAGGCACATTTAACATAGTCACAAGATGTATGGCACTAGTGGCTCTCAGAAGTGAATGAATTCAGCAAATCACACTGCCCTTCATCCCTGCTCTGCTGTTCATATTTGTGCTTTTTGTTTGTTTTACTCTCCAGCACACCCAGACAGGGAAGATTTTTTTTTTCCTGGAGCCACAGAGTAGTGGTGGTACTTTCTGTGTGAAGACAGACAGTGTTTAAGATCAATCAGTACCAGGAGTTGTAAATTTCATTTCTTCCCCCAATGGTCTCACAGTTTCAGCTGGGTGATAGGTAATTAATCCACATCAGCCAGTGCTGGCCAAGCACCTTGTCCAAAAGCAAACATGATATAATCCAGTGATCAGATCCTAGGGGAAAATGGCTGATGGATAGGGAAAGAGCTGTCTCCCTTTATTTTCTTATTTCCATTGGAAAATGAAGGCCAAATAAGAACCAATAAAGTATAAAAAATACATTCTTGTATCTCCAAATGCCAGCAAAAATAATCTTCTGATTTAAGTGTAGCTTAAAAAAAATCTCTTTAGTTTTCAAAGCCAACCTAAGTAGTTGTACAAAAAGAAGATTTTATGTAATAATGGGTAGCAATATGAGGCAATGAGACTTGATAGTGTCAAGAGAGAGTTTTCAGTTCCATGAATTGACATGCAAATGTTAAAAAAGCCTGAGAGAACCCCTTGAAGTAAGTTACAATTCACAGCAGGTGCATCAGGCACAGCTCAGACACTCTGAGCAAACTAAGTTCTGATGAATCTTTTTTCTGGCTTCTTGTTCCACATTAGAACCCCCTATTTTTCATGTTTGCAGTGATTTGTGATGCTGCAGGGGGAAATCCAGAGGCTCCCATCCCCAAATACACCAGAAAGGAAACCACGGGGCCCAAGATGCTCATTTTAAATGAGAACCAAAATATATTATAACCATAGTATATTTATATATTAGGCTCAGAAGATGATCTTTGTCATTACACTGACACAAGAGAGACTTATTTATGGTTAAGTAACCATGCTGAGCATCAACTATTTGGAAATTAAAACAAAATAGTGGTTCTTTCTCACACTGGGACTGTGATGGGAATGGCAGAGTATGATTTTCACACTTCATACTCATGACTGTGCTGCCTGGGTGTGATAAAGATGATCCCAGGAATGTGTATTTAATAGGAAGCCAACTGGTCACATTAGAGTTAATTAAGGAGTTAAAAATCCTGAGAACAGTTCTAAGTTATAGATTACCCAGAGAGCACAAATCTCTTTATACATTCCCATAGCAACTCCTGCACATGTTAAATGTTATTATACAGGGAGCAGCATAAGGAGACTTCTGTACCAACTCAGAGCAGTTTAACTTCAGTTTTTATCAAAGGTATTACTGCAACAAGACTTGCAGTTGGCTGGGATAAATTCACCAGAGTCAGTTTGAATAAGCCATGCCCTCACAGGCTGCCTCACCAGAGGAATGTGACCAACCTCCAGACAGCAAAGCAACAATCCTGGCACCATGCAGGGTCTCCCATCTTACTGAACTCCTTCAAACCATTCATGTTAGGGGTGACAGATTAATAAATAACTTTATAATGCTGGGAGCACCCTAGTGCCAATCCCACAAACAAAGGGGGATCCGTGCCAGATGTGGGACAAGAAATGCTGTTGTAGAATCTTAGAATCACTGACTCATTCAGGTTGGAAAAGCCCTCTAAGATCATGGAGTCCAAGTGCTGACCCAGCACAGCCAAGCCCACCACTGAAACATGTCCCCAGGTGCCACATCTAAGGTCAGGTTCATGCAGAATTCCAAGCTTTAGATGGCCTGATATCCTTGCAGTTTAGTCTCAGAATGTGTGAAATCCTTTTTTACAAGCCCATGCATAAATGTATCAATTAACATTATTGTTTAATCCATTTATATCTAAAGCAAAGTGGCATGAAAATGTAGCACTGGGACCACAACAGACTTTGGGGATAATTTGGTGAAACTACAAAGCCATGAAGAGCTTCCCTACTGTCAAAGCAAACACACACCTGATCACTTACTGAAAGGGATTATTTTCTTTATGTTTCTTTCTAAAGGAAGATTTTAATCTCCAGGAATGAGGGTGCAAAGCAACGTGCTTGTCACCTCTCCACTCTGCTTTATTCTTATACCAGCCTGACTCTCAAATGCAGGAACTGTGCATCCTTAGGAGTGCAGCCACTGAAACTCCAAAAATGCTGCAAATGTCACTGAATAAATTCATTAAATACAGGGTTGGTTTTTTTTTTCCTGTTGGATCCTGTTCTCTTCTGGGATATTCTTCCAACAGACAGTTTAAAACTAGCTTGAGCATGTCATCACAAACAGGAGGCAGTAACATCAAACAGCTAAAACCCACAGTCTGCTGCGTGTACAGTCCATCAGCCAAAAAATAAGGAAGGTATGAAGAAAGAAGAAACAGAAATTAAGAAACAGAAATTTTCAGCTACAGGGGTAATACTCTTGTGAGGATAATCCTCCTGTCCAGGATGTGACAAATCCAACTTGCTAGGAGATGGCTTTGAGACGTGAAATAAAGCTGCATTCAGCTGCACTGGACAGCACATGTCTGGTGCTTCTATTATAAGCAGAAATTAATACCCAGGTAGAAATAACCCTAAATCAGCCTTATTTAGTTCATCAGCTGAAATGCCAGCCTTCACATAAGAATACATCTTTGCCATTTCCAATCTTACACTTCCTTGTGACAAAAAGCCAGACTTGTCCCTTAATCCTGCACTGCTGATGGGGCAGGGAGGGAAGCTGAGAGTGGAGCTGGCATCTGACTGCTCAGTGTCTCCTCTGCCAGCACAAGGGGGGATGCTCTGCCCAGCACAGGGATATTCCTGGCCAGCTCAGGTGCTGGGAAGGAGAAGGAGCACTCTGTGAGCACTGCATCCAGCACAAGAAAGACTTGGGCCTCTTGTAACAAGTCCAGAGGAGGCCACAGAGGTGCCCCAAGGGCTGGAGCCAGGCTGGGAGACCTCAAAGTGTTCACCTGGGGAAGAGAAGGATCCAGAGAGGCCTCAGAGCCCCTTCCAGTGCTTAAAGAAATCCTTCCTTGTGAGGGTGGGCAGGCCCTGGCACAGGGTGCCCAGAGCAGCTGTGGCTGCCCCTGGATCCCTGGCAGTGTCCCAAGGCCAGGCTGGACAGGGCTGGGAGCAGCCTGGGACAGTGGAAGGTGTCCCTGCCCATGGCAGGGGTGGCACTGGATGTGCTTTAAGGCCCCATCCAACCCAAACCATTCCATGATTCTGTGTCTGATGATAGAAACCTGTGGCTGTGCAGTGAGCCCCTCTGACAGCAGGGAGATTACAGGTATTAAGAACAGTTTGGTGTTGTTTAGCATTGAGTCATTTTTTGAGCAGGCAATTAATCCAGCTGCATTTAAACAATAATAATAATAATAAAAAAAGACTGCTGCTTTTAAAGAGTTATTCTTGGACTGAGAAAACAGCTTGGATTTCAATAAGACTGTAAAGAATGTCTGCTGGGGGGTATTAACCAGACTGCTGTAATCCTGACACTGCTGTATGTTCAGATTACACTGAGAGCCCTGGCTGGGTTAGCAGCTACACTTTTTATAGGCTTGACAATGTGTCTGAAGAGCTGTTTTATTTGTATTTTCTCCCACATAATGCCTCCATTAAAATCCTTTAAGGGTCTTCTCTTAGTGTCAGGCTGATCAGATAAAAATGGTATTAAAGGAGTGCTGCCCCTGCCCCTCCCACTGTGCGCTCCTCCTGCTTCCCTTGGGCATAAAATTGTTTTGCTTTATTTTTGTCTGAGCTAAAATGCAAGCACATCCTGGAAAAGGGCAATTATTGGGCTAAATGCAGGGCATTGATTTCGTTCAGAGCAAACTCTTATCTGTCCTCCACTACCCCAACAAGTGTCTCTGGCATTTGGAAATGCACATTTGTTCAAATATGTACATTCCCATAAGAGCTAACCATCCATGGCCTTAATGGCATCGCACTGCTGACTCCAACACCCCAGCGGAAGGAGGACATGAGCATGAAATTAGAATTAAACAGCTGGTCATAAATTCTATCTAGACCCTTCATAAACACGTGTTGCTAGAGTGCATTGCAGCCAGAGCTCAGCTCAGAAGGAATTTCAATATCTCTTGGTCTGGCTAAGGGAATAACTGGGGCAAGGAACCAGTTGGTAATTCTGTCCTCTTCTCCCCAGCTCAATTTCCAGCCACATTCCTGAGGACTCCCCATTCACCTAACCTTATCATTATTATTGTTGTGGCATATTCTACATTGCTCTAAGTAATTTTTTCAGCTTTAGAAATTGGAGATTTTGTTACTAGAGAAATTGGAGAAATTGGGATTGTTGTTACTGGGTTTTCATTATTATTGCTGTTGTTTTTTCTGTGATTATTATTATTGT
Organism: Argya squamiceps; assembly: GCA_037834095.1. Lineage (NCBI taxonomy): Eukaryota > Metazoa > Chordata > Aves > Passeriformes > Leiothrichidae > Argya > Argya squamiceps. Next base: position 3,395,065 of record JBBMKD010000067.1, on the reverse strand, counting down.
TTTCTGCCAATATGAAATGGTGTAGACAGCAAATCCTTCCAGATGGCCAGGGAATCAGACTCTCCCCATCATACAGAGATTCCTTGTGAGTATCCACAGCTGGTGACAAAAGGAGTGGCTGCTACTCCTGAACCATTAGAAAAATGGACAATCCTCACAGAATGGTTCTGAGCGTCTTCACTCTAACAGGACCCACTTCACTTTGCAGCTGTGATGCTCCTGAGTCATAAATTTCACAGGAGATCTTCTGAAGATGAGGAGGGAAGAGAAAGTGGTTGTATCTGTAAATCTTGAGTGGATCTGAATGGATGCCACTTGGAAATCCAGGACATTTCTGATCTTCTGCTCAGGATAAGTTATAACCACCTAGGGAGCAAATGCTAACACATCTCCAGTAGGAATATTGTTATTTTAATAGCCAAGCAGTAATTATTTTGTCTCTGCCCTTCTTCCTTGCCCTTTACTCTGAACAGGAGGAAATCAATAACAGCTGGAGAACAACCAACCAACCAAGTGGCTTTCAGCATTTGTAGGTAGGAATATTAGAGGAAAATGAGGTTAGGAATAAAGTATGCTCTTTATATAAATTCAGTGGTGTAGTAAATGAAAAAAAAAGTGTGTCTCACCATAAATGCTGTTACAACTTGCAGACCTGTGGTGCCAAGCTGTGGCAGTAGTTATTGGAATGTTTCAGTAACCTATTAACAGACCTTTTCTTAGAAACTCTTCGCTTTCTTTAACACACTTCCAGCAAATGGATTTCCAATAAGCATCTAGCTCCTTTCTCTTCTTTCCATTTCCAAATAAACTCTTTCAGGGCACAGTGGTGTGTTTGTGTGGAAATGGCTTTGCTGAGAAATGGAAAGGCAGGATCTGGATCAGTTCCCTGCATGAGCTTTGCAATATCCCTGAAAAGTGTCGTGATCTGTATTTGGTGCCCAGAGCATTGCTTAAGCTACTGAGGAGAAAACTAATCTCTTGCGCTTTCATTGGCAGCACTGTCTCATAGAGTGATCCTAATGGGGTGGAAATGAGCTCAGCTGCCTAATTCTGTTAAAAACATAGGCTTTTTCTCACACATGAATGCCCATCTACTTCCTTCTAGCCTTGCTGAAGCCATGGCAGCAAAGAATCAAGTCGTAGTTGCCAAAAACAGAACACACTGCTTTTTTCCCACTTCAGCTCTTTTTTAGTTATTTATTTATTTATACACACTAAGAAATAGCCAGTGGAAGAAACTCCATTCAGGCAGAAAATAACCCCATTCTAAAGCAAAAAAGACCTTGATGTGGACAAATGAGCTTTTTCCTAACTTTCAGGGCATGACTAACTTGCTCATTAGCAGCATAATTTTAAGTAGCACTGTAGATCTTGTTTTTATCATCTCTGTTTCACAAGCCACAGGTGAGGGCAGTGCAGCCACAGAACCAGAGGTGCCTCTTGTCAATCCAGCTTCATCCAGCTGTGACCCATGTGCATGTAGATGGTCCAAGCCCTTCCATGGGCTGCTGTGGTGCTGTGTTGGAGTTGTTGTCTGCTGTAACACAGAGCTCTGTGCCCGTGGTGATCCGAATTTTCCAACTTCCCTGCTCCTGCCTATGGTTTAAGATGGAAGCAGGCAGGGCTGGAAATCAGCCTCTGCATTCCCATCTGCCTGTAAATGAGGACATGAGCAGTCATGGAACTCCCTGATGGGATTTAGTGGACGTGGTGGTGTTCGGTCAAAGGTTGAGCTTCAGGATCTCAGAAGTCTTTTTCAATCTCAAAGATTTTGTGACTGTTTTTTGCTATATAAACAATTCTCTGGGTGTACTTTTAGGTCCATTAGGGTTGACCTTCCTGTTTGTGCTCATTAAAACCAAGACCTGATTTGTTTAGGGCTCTGGACAAGAGGAGACTGAGGACAAACCTCATTGGGGGCTGCAGCTCCTCCTGAGGGGCAGCTCCAACCTCTGCTCCCTGTGACAAGGACAGGACCCAGGGAATGGCTGGAGCTGGGCCAGGGCAGGGTTAGGCTGGAGATCAGTGAAAGGTTCAAAGGTTCTTCCCCCAGAGGGTGCTGGCACTGCCCAGACTCCCCAGGGAATGGGCACAGCCTGAGGCTGCCAGAGATGCAAGAGCACACAGTGGGATCCTTGGGGTTGTCTTGTGTAGAGCCAGGAGTTGGACTGGATGATCCTTGTTGGTCCTTTCTGCTCAGGAAATTCTGTGATTCTATGAATTTTTTTTAGTTCCAAGAAGAATGTATCCATATAGGACTTTGTGGGAAAGCTTAGGAATGGAACAGCAACACACTTTGCAGGGATCATGATCTTCATTGTTGTATGTAAAGAGACAAGAGATGAAGGCTGCACACTCAGAAGCTGATGCTCTGGAGAACAACTTTCTTCTTTGGAATAGAGAGCAAGGTAAAAGCCCTCTTCCTGTTATTTTTCTGATTTTGTTTGCTTTGAGGGGGTTATTGTTTGGGTCTAGGTTGGTTTCTTTTGTTTTGGAGTTTTTTTTGTTGGTTTTTTTTTTTTGGCTGGGAGAAGTGGTTTGATTTTTTTTCCTAGCACTTTTAAATAGAGTACTGGAAAATACAAAAATCTTAAATCTGCTATCAATCAATAGCACCAAGTGAGATTGACATGTGAAACGGGAACACTTAAATGGCCCCAGATTTCAATTTCTTCCTGTATCCAGTAGGAAAAATACTCCTCAGGTTGAACAGGAAAAGAAGGGTTGCCTTTGATACAATAAATATTACAAGCATTGCATTAGAGACAGCAACCCTGCTTCATGCTTGGAAGCTTCCAACTTACACCACACAAGTGCTGTAACTTCATGTATTTCTCTTTCATCTACAATTCCTGTAAAAGGTCAGAGAATTGGCAAAATCTCCCTGCTGAGGAAGAGGCAGTAGGAAAACACGCTGGTTATCTGGGGCTACCTGCTCCCCTTCCAGGCCCTGAACCACCCCAGAGCTGACTCAGGGACTGGAATAACTCCAATTTTACCAAAAGCTCTGGGATCAGCCGATGGATGTTACTAAAATTGGTTGTTACACAGCAACAGCAGGAGTGAAGTGGCCCCTCTGTAGGAGCCACCCCCAGGAACTTATGCCCCAAAAAGCTGCATTCAGAAGCATAAAGTGACAGAACAAGCCCGGCCCACGGATTGAATCTGTCACTGGAGCATCAGTGCTCACAGAGATCTGTCTCCAGCTAGCCAGAAATAGAGGGTAACAACTCTCAGTCACTGCTGACAGTCTGCTTTTATCTCTGTACTTGCTTCTCCTAGTCCAAAACTGTAACAGTAATCAAATGGGGATAAAAGAAGTTTTCTTTGATGAGCATGTCACGCTGATGAAAGGCAGCAGAAGTTCTCTGTGTAGACAAGAGCCACAAACATTAAGAGACATTGGCATTTGTAGCTTTTCTGTCAGTCCTCAAAGGGGTGTTTTTATGAATGGAATCCTGCATAGGAAGGGAAGTTGCTGCTTAATTTCTGCCAGTGCTCCCTGCTCGTCCACCCTCATGGAGCAGCCCCCTGCTGCAAATCCCTGAATATTTCTGTATTTGCCATTGAATTCTGAGATTAAGGCAAGCCTTTATATTAATAAAACAGAAGTCTTATCATTCAGCACTTCAATATCGCTTTTTGTTGTCTTTGAATTTTCAGCAAATGTTTGTTTAGTTTGTTTTAATAGGAAGGTCTGAACTTCAGATGTTATTTTGTCCAAAGCAGGCAAAGCTTTTGTCAACAGATAATCACAGATGTTGATGTATTTATATTGACCTATTTAAAATCTTGAATGGTTTTAATAGGATGGGAGGATTTTTAAAAGGCAGTTTTCAGAAGCATTATTCAAAAAGCATAATGGTCCCATTTGTCAAAAATGTAAGTTTGCCCTTTAGCACAGACCTAGGACATAATGCAGACTTCAGACAAACCCCTTCCAAAATAGCTGCTCTCCAATTTTTCAATAGCTGATTGTGAAAACACATTTTACCCCCAGCTCAGAGGACAAACATTCTGTTCCAGCCTGCTCAAGAAGGAATTAAAGTTGAGTATCTTCAGCTCTTCAGATGTGAATGTGCCCTTTATAAGGTGCCTTCAATCTTTATAGATTTTCATATTCAGTGAGGAAGGAAATGCCTGTGCGATGGGGCACACTCTGTGCTCCAAAGTGAGAGCCACTGTCAACTTTCTGAGGTTTTCACACCATTTACAAAATATTTAACCTGTGTTTGACTCTGCCTGTGGCACAGGGGTAACCTTGAAGATAAATTCTTCACAAATCAGGAAATACTTGTGCATGTTCTTAAGATTTTCTGAAGTGTGATGTTTACATCCTTTATGATCCTGAGAGGAAACAGGTGGTTGGTCAATGTATCTGTGGCTTTTCAATTCCATGCTCAAGCTCCTTCAGGGCTGGGTGGTTGCTGTGTAATTGCCCTGCCCTGGCAGCCAGCTACAAAAACATTGGAATCTCCAACTGGATTGCTGGTGTGCAATCTGCAGCATGGGATTTGTCTTGAATGCTTTGCATCTGAATGCAAACTAAAGACATTTATTTCTCTTTCACAGGTTGCTTTACATTCAAGTTACAGGAATCTGTACGTACATTATGCTACAGACTGAACAATATGAGCAGGTGCACGTTGGAAAACGTAGAGCAGCTAAAGCACAGAGTGCATCTTTTAAAGGTCTCACTTTTCTCCCAAGGCAATAGACAACTCTGTAGATCTGCACTATGAGGAGAGTACCATGACTGTTACAGCAGAAACAAAGTGAAGGACAAAAAAACCTCAGGGAGAAGAAGCAACACATTCAAAATTGCTTTTTTGAAGGGGCCTTGCAGAGTCCATGCAAGCAGTTACACAAGGAAGGTTTGCTGACACTGATGTGGCTGTTTCCCAATGGTCCCTGGACAATGCCCTGGATATTTCTCAGTGCAGTCACTAATGACACTTGGATTTCTCATTAGTGTGGCAGGAGGCTGAAGCACATTTGTAAATTAGCAGCTACTGGTCTGTGATTGACCATTAGTACGTGATCAATAGCACAGACAGCACCAGAAGGGATAAGGCTAAAGATGGAAATGCTTGGAAAAGGCACCAGTGAGATCAATCACATCAAGCTCTGAAGTTCTCAAACTACAGGTTACAACACATATACTTCTAAATACAGATTTTTCCTAAGAATTTTTGTTGGCCACCTGTTAACCAAAGACTTTTAACTCAAAAATTGCTCTGACCTAAAGCAGCTCAAGTGGATGGTAGAGCTACTCAATGAACAAAGGCAGGTGTCACCACACACAGCCCAAATTATGTGTCCCATGCATTACACCTCCATGCAAGAGGTTCAGAAGCACAATTCCTACAGGAACACCTTTTGGTGTGACAGTCTTATGTGATCCTATCCAGCACCAATACTCATATTGCTATGGGGTCTTAAACAGCAACAAACAGCAGCAAAGGTGATGGAAAAATAATATTATTCAACTTCTCCCAAGCATGATGTTTATATGAACCAAGAAGTTCAACTCAGAAACGCCTGAGGCCCAGAGATCATTAGGATAATGCCCCCTGCCTTTGGATAGCACACTGCAGGAAATGATCTGGCAATTTCCATGCCAGGCTAGAACACCCCAGGCAAAGAGGAGACTCATTCTAATACATTTCCCAGGACTGAGCTTTAATAGAATTAGTTCCCTTTTTTCCTCTCTTAATTCCCATTCAGCTATTCATAGTTATATTCTCCACATCAGCCTGTGTTCCTCCCCCTAAGTGTTTACAAGTGCCTGTATTGCATCCAGTCTTTATTTTGTACTCTCTGCCCAGATGCTGCCCAGCAGAGGCACAGTAAGTATGTCTCATTTTCTCTTTAAGCCCACAACGTCTCCTTTTATTTCCCTGAGCATTTTGAGTGCTATTATTTCAAAGCCTTCCAGTTTTTCATCATCTCAAGGATAATTACTGATGATGATGATGATGATGATGATTATTATTATTATTATCAGGAAGGTTTGTCCCTCTCCCCCTCTCCACACTTTGAACCCGAGCATTAGATAATCCTCCTAATTTATAGGATGGGTAGGTCCAGAAGTTGTATTTGCAATATTATGTAAGTAAATGTGAAAGAAACATTCTAAAAGTGGCACAAGAAAAATATCAGCAGGCAAAAAATGCATTTTTCCTGATTACCAGTATTTTAGTTGGATATGCAGCATTCCCTAAATCCTACAATACAACAAATAAAATCATGTTACTAAGTTATAAAACAACTTAAGTGAGATTATATAAATTATGGAAAAAACTCAATCCCTATCAAGCAGGATTTTTGCTGTCTTTTGGGAAATTCTAACACAGGAGATGCATGTGTGAGAAATATTTCTGGATATCCCAAAGGAAGGTAGCAGGTAGTCCATTATATTGAGAATCAGGCATTTGCCCTCATTTTCAACTCAGTAGCACAAAATTCTCTGAAAAAAAGTACTTGAAGATGAATTTTAGTGCACAAGTTTAGGCATCACTACAGGAATATGATTAAGCATAGAAAAATGTCACAAATAAATCATTAGGAAATAAATTTAGAAATGCAACACAGAGGGAGATGAGATGAGTGCCAGGCAGAACATTTGCAAAGCCACAAGAGAAAGGGGAATGTTTCAGACTCTCAGAAATAGAGAGAGCCTGGAATATATTCCTTTTTTCAAATGGGAAGGAAAATCTAATCTCTCCGTTTCAATCTTTTCCCCCCAAGCCCTTCCAAAGTTTGTTTATTCAAATGAAACAGAACTTGGGCCAAAATGTAACCAAAGACATTTAGTGCATCCCAAATCTCACTTCTAATTCTGGAACTGCAAACACATCTCTGCTGAGATATGTCAGTTTTGCATTAAAAAAAAAAAAGTGGGACAAGATTTCTGAATAAATTTGACTCAACTCAAAAGTTCCTATTGTGTTGTACATAATATCTAAGTGTCATTTTCTAAAAAATAATATTTAGAATTTAAAAATAAGCATGTATCCTATTCTGGGAGCATGAATTGAGAGAGAATTAATAGTTTCCTGTTGACGCTACTTCATCTTCACTAAACACCAAGGAGCATGAGATCCTTCTTTACTCCATTTTATAGGGTCTAATTCTCACATCATTGTAAGAGGTTAATAATCTGCTTTCTCCTGATATTTGTTTCACAGACAAAAATCAGCACATGATACATGTCACTCATTGAAGCAATCAGAAGAACACACTCCAGTCAACACCATTTATTAATGTCAACCAGAAGAGCAATTATGTTTCATCCAACCAAAAATAAACAGACAGGCATCACGTTTTGATGACAGCTAAAACTATCATCTCTACAGTTCTCATCAAGTCCCCACTGACATAAAATTGTACCTGGGTATGTGTGCTAGTTCTAGGAATCCATTACCTTGCAGTAATCAAAAAACAAAATTTCAGAGAGATATTCTGGGCATGTGCATGGAAACAGAGGGAAATGAAGAACATAAATCTTGAATGAACCAAACGGGAAAAAAACCCCAAACCACCAAAATATGTAATGGTTTCATTTGTCAAAATATACTCCAATGGCTTGATTTTTTTTTTAGATTTCCTACATGCCTGTAAATCCAGCATAAATCCAATACCATCAGAGCTCTGGTGAAAGCTGAATGCCAGAGAAAAGACTCTGGTGTCAGCTGTTTTATGAAGTGAACATGGAGAATCACAGAAGAATTAAACAATCAGCACTCTCCTCTGCTCAATACCAGCCCAGGATGCTGCACTGCCCAATGCTCTGTGCAAGGCAGCCCAGCCCTGGGGAGCACCAACAACTGCACAGAGCTGGTGAAGCCACAGGGATAAATCCCTCATTTGGGTTATACTGAGAGGAGTTTCATAGAGTTACAGATAAAAACTGGAGTAAAGTGCATGTGCACTCACCTAGATTTTGCTGCTATATATATGAGAAGCATATTATTGGGTGGAATATACACATAGTTCCTTGGGTTTTGGGGGAAAAAAAGTAAAGAGAAATACAAGAAAGGAACAAACGGAACAAGTGGAGAAATATTATTATATTGTGTTGTTCCCATGCCCTTAAAAACAGCACTGTCCCTTCAGATTGTCATCCTAAATTAGTACACTAAAGCCTGAAATGATCCTCTGATAGAACTTGACATACCCCCTTGTTGAAGAATCCTAAAGCTTTTAGCCCCACTGTGTGAAATTCCCAGTAACACCATCCATTTTCCTTGGGTTTATGTACAAGTCTGGTTCCCAGTGGCAACAAAACCCTCTAGGCAGCAGATCTCAAGGTATTAATGAATTTCTCAGGTGGTTTAAGCCACTTAATCTTTGGCCTCATGCCTTACAGTACCACCCAAGTCAGGTTATAAGCACCCAGAAATGCATTCTGATGTGCCTTTACTGCTTAATTATCAAGGTAAGATGCTCATATTAAATTGGGCATTTAATTACAGGCACACACATCTCTGAGCATTACCACCATAAGATTCCCCTAGGTAAAGAATATAATTTATCTTTTTTTCCCATTGATGTCATTTAATTCTTGCATGATGGTAAATTATATTTCAGAGCATAGTTTTAAATTTGCCAAATGGGTCTTGCAGCAGAAATTACAGACCAAACTTTGCCTTTCCTGTGTTAACATCAGGCCTAAATGCAGGGCTCTCCTCCAGCAGTTTTTCTGTGAAGTCAACTTGTATCAAAGCAAGGTGATCACAACCCTGCCCAGTGGGGCTAAACCCAAATCTCTTTGGGTGTGAGAAGGAAAAACCCTTTCCTCTAAACCCCTGCTTGTCCTGCACCAGCGGGGCTGTCCCTGCTGGGGCTGTGACCTGCACAGGGAGATGTGGGTCTGTCCTGCAGCTCCCAGCAGGTGAGATGTGCCCTCCCAGGGTTTATCAGCATCTATAAAACAACCCACTGGGCAAAAGCACTGCCACTTCATTAATCAACAGGCTCCAACTGCCTGTGAGGCACAGTGTGAGAAGAGGCACAGGGAAAACAGATGGGAGCAGCCCCCAAGTGTTACACACACCGTAAAATTATCTGGAGCTGTGTCACTCCTGACAGGTGACGGGCTCAGTTGTCCTCAGTGATGGGGCACAACCTCCTCACACAATCCAGCTGGGTGTTTCACTAGCCCTAACATTAAAAAGCTTTTTCTTAAAGCCTAAACTGAATCTTTCTTGCTGCTACTTAACCCCATTAATTTCTATTCCTGTCCACCACAGACAGAAGGAAGAGATTAATCTCTTCTTTTATGTTCTTGAAGAATATTGTGTTGTTTAAGTGTTGTCATCCCAACAAAACTGTTCTGATGACTGAATCTTGCCTTCCAGGTTGCTGTGTTTTCTTTCAGGCATTTTCTGTTGCTTTCCACATGTAACTCTGCAGTGTCCAAAACTGGATTAGGTTCTCCATTTGAAGAATTACTAAAATCTTATATCTTATTGTCAAGAATAACTGTGTTAAGAAAAACTTTCCTCAACAGCTTCATGTCCCAAAGAAAACCAGAAACAATGCTGAAATCCCTGTCAGAGGACAGAATAACCAAGCATACAGATATCTGGTAGCTCTTCAGCCAGACCTCTAGAACACCAGGCAACACTTTTTACTGGGTAAAAAGGGTGATGACAGAGGCAGTTTCTCTTTCAGCACATTCCAGACAGATCCAACCCAAGGCACATTGTACTGCAAGACTTCCAGAGCCTCTTAAGCAGTGATTGGAACATCTCCAGCTTGCCTTGAAGCATGAGCTGACAGCAACAGTGACAAGGAGAAAACCTTGGGAGAATACTTTGTCGATTTTATAGTTTTGTGTTGTTCCCAGAATACCTGGCCAGGTCTGCACAGAGCATTTCAAAGACTGGTCTGCAGTGTGCAATGCCACCTCTCCAGGACCTAACTCAGTCAATTACCCAAGTCATAGATCTAGGCAGGAGAAATCTGCTGGAAGAGCTCGAAGAGTTTGCTGTAAAAAATCTGTCATAAAGTGCACACAGCCAGAAATGTACCCAGTGGGTGTGGAGATCTTTGCTCTTGGGGCTTTTCACTTTGCTCATTTCCTTCCTTGCCAATGGATCTCTCTCCTGAAGGAGAGCTCAGTTTGGTCACTTCAGACTCTCAGGTACACAATAAAGAACATATTCCAAGGACGGGGCTGCCCAGGTAACACAGCACAGAAAGAAGATTTTCATTTATTTAACGTCTCATTAACATATTTAACCAAAGGCAGAGCAAGGCAGTCCCACAACACTGGATGAGTCAGGAGGGACTGTTGCTTCTGTGGAAGATCAGGAAGGCAGGAATATCAGGAAGAGGAGAGTCTCAGTCCTCACAGTCTGTGGTGTCATGATCCACTCTGGCATATTTGCAAGATTCATCACAGACTTAGTGAAAAAGGAGCAGTGGCTTTTTAATAAGGGAGAAACACAAATGTTTTATTGCTCAAAAAATTGGAGAGTTGATACAACTGGAAGGAAAATAACCCAAATATCTGACAGCACTGTATGAGAGAAACAATCCCAAGCCTTTTTTTCACATGCTGGACCAAGCAGGAACACTTTTCAGAGAAGATAAATCATGGTGGGTTTATCTAAGCCCTGAAGGATGTCACCAATCCACTCCTGACATTAATGTAGTTGTTTTGTACTGCCTCTTCATCTCCTCCTACATCCCTTTATCCACCACAGGTACAGGTTACACCAGAAAACACAAAATTCCTCCTGTTCAAGATGTCACTTCTCTACTACATACAGCAAACCAAGACAGGGACTTCCACGTCACACAGAACCTTATGCAAGCCCTATCCAAAACATCACCTGAGGTGATTAGAGTAATTTTCCCCATCTACACTTCAAATTTCTAATTTTACACTGAACCAAACTGTTAAAGCCTAAAAAAAAAATTAATTTCATTCTTCTTTTCCCCAGATACTTCAGGGCCTTCACTTACTGCGAAAACAAAAGTCATTTTCTCTTCAAAGTTTATGGCAAGTTGAACTAGAGAGCTGCAAATGAGGCTGTTACTTTGGAGGCAACAATTTGCACCTCAAACTAGGGGCTGTGACATCTGTAGATTCCCCTTTTCTGTTTGTGTGTGGGGTTTTTTTGCCAATTGCACCAAGAACATTTACATTTGTGGAACAGAGAAAAACAGTATTATTGTGTCAATTGTGTGACCACCTGGATTTTGCACGGAACAACCTCTGAACTTGCATCAGTGATCAAAAATGGTCCCTAAATCCAAATGCATTGCCTGAAGTAGTGGCATCACATGTATTTCTGAGCACTGATATGGCAGAGTAATTGCAAAAGCAATTACAGAGGCAGGGCACAGCAGAAAATCACTGAACTTTACCAGCCCTGGATTCACTCACGTAGTGAAGTTTCCAAGTATTTTCCAGTGAAACAGGCATAAGATCTTCAAGTTCTTTGAGACATGAGGTGTAATTATGGCACCTCTTGAATTGCATGTAAAATGTGTTTTGCCTTTAAAACAACAGTGCCCTCCCTAATTCCACACTTCTCTCTTCCCAAAACACACAGCACACACCTTTTTTAATAAGCAACAGTGAAAAAAATGTAATCTTGGGAAAGACTTTTCAAAAGAGGTTTTTGTTCAAAGCCCTGCAGTCACAGCATGGGTGATAAAAAAGGAACCCTTTGAAGAGCTCAGATGTTTCACTTTGCCATAGAGGACAGTGAGTTTGATCTGCCAGCAATCACACATGTAATCCTTGACTGCTTTAGGATGTGTGATCCCTCCTTTCTGACCCAGTGGACATTCTTTGAAACAGGACTTGAATGAACTCTGTGTTCTCCCCAAGAAGCATCTGAATTTCACTGAGTGCTGTTGTGAGCATTAACAGGGGCAGTCTCATCTCTGCAGATCACAATGTTTCATTTGTGAATGCACATTCCACCTCGTGTAAGAAAGAGAAGAACAGAAAGAGGAACCTGGCAATAAACAACCTCCTCCAGGTCAGAGACAAAACACAAGAATGTTCAAAAAAGAAAAAACAGAAAGAAAAAAGTTGTTCTTACTAGGTCATGCTGTATTTTGCCCACTTCAAAAGCAGACCAGCTGCTATCTAATATAAAGACCTCTCCTATACAGAGACACCATAAACAGTACAAAATAAAGGGTTTTTTTCTTGTTTTTTTCTTTTTTTTTTTTCCTTAAATCAAAACGCATTCTCCAATCCTGTCAAGCAATGAGGCATAAAATTAGAGTCTGGAAGATTTTTAGTTGTAATTTAACTATTATGGAATCTTACATGAACTTTTCCCATCACCAGGCACAAAAATGCAGAGATATCCTCAGACATGAAGCTATGGAAAAGCTCAAGATACCTGTAAAGCCAGACTAACACAGCAGTTAGGAGGAGTTTATGAATGTACACCATTAAAAGAAGCTAATGCTTCCTTAGCTACCTAAGATGCTAGTGATGTTCATGTTCTACCAGCAGCTTAAGCTCAGTGAGTGACCTCATGCGACTGAGCCACCACAGCTGACCCCAATCCAGCTCCCAGTGACTCCTCAGCACACCAAACACAGGTGTAGGGAATAAAGAGTGAGAAAGCAAAGCATCACCATTGTAGGACAACATCAAAGAAATCTTCATTTAATGTTACGAAGCTGTGTAGCACAGAGTCCCCAGGCAGGAGCAAAGGAGAGCCCTTCTTGCAGAACCAGGCCTTTTTAAGCACTTACCCTGTTATCAGTTACACCCCATTTAAGCACAAACAAATGTAATCCAACCAAGCACCATAAACCATGATGTGAGAACATCATAGTTGTGTAACTCGATTTTCTACCTCTTATTCAGCCGAGTCACTTTTCCATGGCCCTTTTCTGCTTAGTAGCAGGCCTGGGCCATGGTTTTCTGAGGGTTACAAGGCCCTTATTTTGAAAGGTTTTACCTACAGGCAACAACTAAACAACCCCTGACACAATATTAACCTACTGAGCCCCCTGAACCCTCCACTGCAGACTCCTGAGAGGCCTGGAGGCAGATTTTGGTTCAGTGCTCCTTTGCACGTGTGTGCAAGTCCAGCCCCATGGTTCAAGGCACTCTGGCTCTAAGACTTCTCACTTCTCTGTCTTATTTCTAGCACCAGGACAAAAAGGTGCACACTTTTTTCTTCCCCTGGCAAAGCAAAGGAGGTGTTTTTCTCAAGTTCTGTTCATAAACCTAGATAATTGTATTAGCTTTCTGACTCATTGGGATTGACAAAAAATGACATAAAACACTGGCTCGGCAACAAAATAATCTACTTTGAGTTATGCTACATCTCCATATACACTCTGAATAGTCCTAGTAGCTTCAAAAATTGCCCTTTAGTCTTCAATAAATAACAGAAATTCAAGTATTTTGTACTGCCAATTACAGATGTTCCTCACATTTGTTACATACTTAGAGCCTTTCTGTAAATAAACAGCCTGAGCAGAGCAGCGCAGAGCAGCTTGTCCTCCAGGAGCAAAAGGTGTTTCACAGGGACACCACAGCCCCTTGTCTCTTGTTCTGGTGAGGCAAACTCCGTGTCAGAGCACGTTTAGAATGACAGATCAAAAGGCAAACTTAAAAAGGGGACAAAAGAAATACCTGAGGGAAGGGGGTTGCTCCATACCAAGGGTTACACCCGCAGAAACCAAAGCAAGTTGTGATCCCTATGTGAAGTCTGAGGACATGGAATTCCTGCACCATAGCAGGATTACAGAAATCATTGGATGGAAGCAGGGAGGGTTCTCCCTGTGGCTGCAGCCATTTGAAGGTGTCCCGTGGTTTGGTGTTCCACCTTGGCCTAAAAGCACCAGAAAAGCTGTAACCCAGCATTTGTCTGTGAGTGTGATGAAGAACCTGCTGAAATGAGCACACACTCATTCTCAGAAAGGTACTGGAAAACTTATTAAAAAGAGAGGTATAGCACTGGGCAGCAGCAGGACGTGCAGCAGTGCCCCAGTGTGCACCAGCTCATCTGAAAGACATTTCCAACTGATCCAGCTTGGCAGAGGGAACCAACCTCACGCAATCTTCCCTCTTTCTCCCAAACCTCCCCCACACTTCTGACCTGCTGGTCAAGAATATTACTTGGCAGGCTTTGAAAGCAGTAAAATCCTCAGAGGACAGGGGAGAAGCTTTTGAGGTGAGGCAAGGAAAAGGAAATAAGGTTTTCAGTTCAGGCAGTGAAGATGGTAACTTGATTAAGCATCTAAGGAGTCTTTAGTCTTCGCATGGATGCCCAACCAAGGGACACGTGTAAGGGGCCAACCTTGGGTGATTGAGAGATCAGAAAAGAGATAAACAACCCTTTCCATTTATCACACCCTCCTAACTGCATTAATGCTGAAGGAGAGGCGTTAAATGGATGGATCTGTGTCTGGGCAAGGTTGGGGAGGGGTGGGAACATAAGAGGAATATTCTCATTTATGGAAGAAATAAAATGAATGGATCACACAGTGCTTTGGGCCTGCAGGCCAGGCTGGCAGGGACACCAAGCCAGAGCCAGCAGCACAGGTCCTCCCCAGGGTACAGTCACAAAACTGGTATTGTACTGTGGAGTTGTCATAGCTGGTCCTTTTCTTCTGTTCACTGTTTTCCATTTAACATCAACAATTACCCCTAGCATTGCTCATGTGGAGCTCCAGACCCAGAAACTTGAGCAATAGCCACAGAGACTACGGCAATGTGAAAATTATCAAAAAACCAAAATTTTGATACAATTAGAATCATAACAAACTAAAATAAGTGCTAAAAGCAATACATAGCAGTGGAGGTGATATTGCATAAAATACACTTAACTCACAAAATTGTAGCTCTAAAAAAAACCAACAAAAGTCAAAAGCCAAAACAGTCAGCTAAAACCCACCACTAACATCCAGTAGTTTAAAACACCCAAAGGTAACCATTATATACGATTGTGTCAAAGCAGAATTTCATTCTTCCTTGAAGAAACCATCATGTGGCCCTTCAACACCTCATGTTCAGTACCAGGGAATTCACTCTGTGCTGTCCTGAGAGGGATCTTTCTTCTGCCTCTACAAGATCATTGTCCCCAGAGCAGCTGGATTCAGTCTGGGTCACACAGCAGTAGTGGCCAATAATGTCCAACTCACTGAGGTCAATTTGCTTTTTCTCTCTGAAAAGCCGTAAGGAGGAAAACATTCATAATAATACAAAAAAAATATATAATGTGCATGTCCCACTGGCGTCAATCAATCAATCAACCAATCCCTGAGTGCCCTGATTCAGGAGTAAGTCTGTGGGAGACAAAGACTGGGATACAGGAGCTGGTGGTGGGTTTTTATGTCATTGACAACCTGTAGTGCCCATGACATCCACATCCAGCTCATGGGGGGGATATTCCTCTTTCCTTCTCCCCCCTCAGCAAAGCCATGCTCATGTCTACTCCTGCACATTAACAGAAATCAGGAGCCCACAGGACTTTCAGTTTGTAAGCGCCACTGTTATGCATTTAATCCTGAGCTATTTATTATATATCATACATCCTCTGCATAAGAATAGTGGCATTTAGTATTTGATAGCAAAATGTTGTAGTACCAAGACCAATAAATATAATTCAACCAGCCAAACCAATTGCTGTCATCACTCAGTTCCAGTTTTGGGATGACAGAAACTGGTTTCTTCAGTTTTCAGCAGGAAGGTTGCTGCCTGTGCCCCCAAACTTTTAAAAATGTGGTGTTGAAGGGAAAAAGTTTGACAAAAAGAGTTCAGCAAAACTGCTGTTTTAGAATGGAGATGTAGAATTCTACAGAAAAAAGCAGATTTTTAGTACTGCACATCCTTTTATCTTTGGGTGGCATCAAAATCAATAGTAAGGTGCCCGCTATGGAGGATACATCCAGGAGTTGAAAAATTTCAATTTATGGGCAAGCTGATATACTGAAAGAAATGCTTTGATTTTCCTTGGGCTCATCTTTGAAGTTTATGCCACTGCAGGCTCCATTTGCTGTTCTTACATCTTCAAAGGCATCTAAAAAACATCTTCTCCAGCCACACTTTCCTCTAGCAAGTTATTTGTAGAGGGAAAAGGAAAAAAAAAAAGACAATGAAGGTTGCATGAACAACCAAGTTACATTCAAACAGATTTTTCCCAGCCTTCGAGGAAGGAGAAAGGAAAAGAAAGCAAAAATATTGGTTTCCAAGCTGTGGCCATCTTCCCAAACCTGGGTGTATTATTCCTGCCTGCATTCTCTGCAGCAATACTTTCATTTCAACCTTGCTGTCACATAAGAGATCCAACAATATCAAACAGAATTTATAGACACAAACACTGCTCTTGCCAGCAGCTACAGCCATACAATACAGATATTTCTGCTTGCTCCTTATTGTTTAATTTTAAACACACAGGGAGCGAAACCAAAGTTTGAGTCCATTCATTTTAACATGATTAGGACAGGAGCAGGAAGCTCAATTAGATTTTGGGCTGAACAGACAGATACCTAATGCTGTCCGCAGCAGCACAGCATAAAGGTGAAACATAAAGCAGTGCAGGGCAATAAGGAATATGCCTTTGATGTGCTCCTGGCCATTGGTGTTTGAAGGCACTGTGGCAGTAGAAAGCTCAGATATCTCCTAATTAGTCACAATGGGTGAACTGAATATTTACCTATTGGCTAGCCTTGGCTTTATAAAATATTTACAACTAAACACACACACAACCCAAAAACATATATATATTTTTTTGCCATTTTCTACTCCACAGTACTGACCCTAATGTTAAAAACTTGTGGATTTTGCTCAGAAGTCACTTTAAATCTGAAAGAACTGCTTCAAACCATGCTACTGGCTCCTTCTGAAACACTGGCTACTGAATGATTCTGCTTTCATTTTCCAAGGAAAAAAAGGTCTTACAGGTACAGAGCAATCTCCTTTCTGATATGGGAGAGGGACAGGGTGCAGGGAGAAATGATTTATGTGACTTTAATGTGATGTGAGGCAAGCGTGAGATACTATTAAGATATGGTCAATAGCACAAGGACACTGGAGAGGCCTTATGTTTGAACACCTTTGTGGTGTTTCAATGCATCAGCTTCAAAAATTAGTTTTTAAAAGAGGGTCAAGTGATTCGAAATGTCTCGGAGTACAATACATCTCATCTACCACATTCCTGATGAAGCACAGGCAAAACTGAACACCAAAAAATATCAGTATGGCTGTGCTGCAATGACATGTGCAGATAAGAGGCACCTCTCTGAGTGCCCACTTTCCCATTAAATCATCTGTTTTCTCCCCTTTATTTCTTCCTTTCTTATATATCTCTTTTAAAGCACCAAATCAGCTGTAAGATGCCATTGACATTTCTTTTTATTGTAACTCTAAAGAAACTCAAACATTAGCTGCATTTATGGTAAAGAGAACTGGAAAAGGTCAGATAGCTGAAAAAAAAAAAAGTGCTTTTTATACTAAATGCCCAACAAGGAGAGGGTTTTTTTGGTCATTTCACAAGGCAGCTGAAGAAACCAACCATCTGATGGTGAATATTTCACATAAAAGATGACTGAAAATGCAATTCCTTCCACACAGCATAGATCATGAACTTGGATGTTGTTTTTAACACATTTTCTGAGGTTTATGCAATGACAGGTAAAATAATACCTCATGGACTGAGGTAACTGAGAGCCCAGGCAGGCACAGTTTGCGCCAATAGCCCTCCAAAAATAACCAGTGCTCTTCTCCACAAAAAAATAATGGTATGCTTGCAATGGGATCTTCCACCTCTGCAAGTCAGAATGTTTCTGGAGGTCTGAATTGTTACCTGTCCCCAGGTGTGCCTGGCTGCAGTCACCTGGAATTCCAGTCACTGTTCCACAGCTGCATAAATAACACAGGTAAAATTACTGAGGCTATGCACAAAAAAAGAGATGAAGTCACCTCTGTGTGACACTGCAGAGCCTGGAGCCTGCCCTTCCCTCATTTCACATTTTGTATCCTCGATGACTTCACTCCCTGCATGGAACACAGGAGCACTGTGACAGCAGCTCTTCCCTGGTGTGCAAATACCATCCAGGGACATTTTCCCCTGTCATTTTCTGCTGCTGAAACACTTCTGCTCTACCTCAGAACTGCTTATGCTCTCAGGGCTGTGATATATTGTGGTTTTCTTTTTGCAGGGAAGTTGTCACCACTTTTATTCCCTTTTCAAATTGAATTTCATATTGATTAAAGGTCCAGGCAGACTGTTTCGTTATCCTTTATGAGAAAGTACCCCACAAAATATTTAATTTTCTATTACATTCTATATGTAGTGTTTTCATACCATTGTATAGAACCCACCACTTAATTTTATTCCTGCTATAGAATTTTATAGGGAGGCCTTAAAAATCTTTAGGAGTAGACATAATTCTTTATTAATTTCTACTGGTTTTTAAAGTAATCCCTGCAGGACCTTTTTGCTTTCATTCTTCATAAATTCTTCAGATATAGGTCACAGAGGTTGTCTGAGCACGTGCAGAGGATACAGAGCACAGTAACTTTGGCATGTTTCCACTCTGAGGTGGAACAATCTGAGTTCAGCTGCCTGGGGTCACTCAATTATTTCTCTATTTACAAACAGGAGCCAGTGTTGCTGTTCAGCTCCAGCTTCTTCATCCACCACAAAAATATGTGAAACGAGCTCTTCTTTTCAGGACAAACATTATCCCTCCACCAAGAGACTTGAGATGCTGCTTCCCATCAACAAGGGCTGAATACACATTAATGACTCCACAAAAAATGGTGATCAGACCTGGCACAGGGTGCCCAGAGCAGCTGTAGCTGCCCCTGGATCCCTGGCAGTGCCCAAGGCCAGGCTGGACAGGGCTTGGAGCAGCCTGGGACAGTGGAAGGTGTCCCTGCCCGTGGATGGGGTGGCACTGGGCGATCTCTAAGGTCCTTTCCAACCCAAACCATTCTGTGGTTCTCCAATCTTTTCATGCCAGTTATTTTACCACATGCTCAGAAAGGGTCCAGTTGTTCCTGGGCATGATGCATTGAATTGTGTCCTTTTTGAGTCTTCTAAGAAATTGTATTTGTCACCCTACATCTTGTTTTTTATGAACACTGTGAGCACAAATGATCACAAGCAATCAACTTTCACAACAAATAACAGTTTTAAACCAGGATTAGTGAGGGTAAAGGAAAACAAGGGGTTAGGGAATGGAAATCATCCTAGCATGTAGAATTTCCAAATCTAATCACCACACTTCCAAACGTTCAAAAAATAAGCAAAGCACACAGTTTATGTTTAGGAAGCAGAAGACCCTTCAGCCAAAACAAATCATTTACTCTTTATGGCATTTGCTGAGGGACCACAAGAATAGGAAGGAAGGGCAAAAACTGTCAAACAGTGAATTTGCCTCCAATTCTTTTCCCACCCAATGCCAATTCCTTTGAAAGCAGCTGATGTGACTCTTTCAGTTAAGTATGGTTTGAAATGCAACTGCCAGAAGAAACCTAATAGTTGATATGGAAAGAGACCACAATGGTTCACATAATTCAATATACAGCACTAGGGGAGAAGGGAAACCTTGCTGAAAATTCAGCAATCACTTCAAGGGATGGATGGGAAAGATAAGCAATAACACTGACCTTCAGGGGTAATTAAATATCTGATTAATGAAGGATTTTAAAGTGCACTCCCATTGGACTCCTGCATCAAAACACAGTCAACTTCAGCCACCCTCAAAACGAAGGCAAATTCATTGCTAAATTTAATTTTACTAATGATCTTCAGTTATAGAGACAGGATGGTGCTGAGAGGGGGGTCAGCACCCACCTCCCACCACCCACTGCCATCAGCAGCTCCCTGCCAGCACAGACACTCCTCAAACACCTTTGTCAGGGATGACAGCTTGATTTTCTGTTCTGCAGGACTGGCCAGGAACCCAGTGCACAGGAAGAGGAAAAACTGACAATACAGGAGAGAAGAAGGCAGCCCAGTATTACAGCAGTGCCCTGGGGGCAGACCCAGAGTGGTTTCAAGCACTTCTCCAAAATATTTCTCAAGTGCTTCATGCTTCCAGAAGCCTCTATAAAATGCAGGCAATGCTTTCACTATATTGTTGTGGTCACTGACATAAAATGTTGTCTGGAAACACCTGAGAGTGTTTTATTGCATGCCCTTAATAGAGAGTAGCCTAAAGGTTCATAGGCTTAATAGTGAAAAAGACCCCTTGCTGTTTCCAGACCTGTTTTTCTGTGGATTCAATCACCATCAGCCCCATCCCTGCACTATATTAATGCTGCAGAGCTGTACATTTGCCTGTACTGACACATTCTTTTTATCCTTCTACCATGTTTTTCATCCTCTTTGGCCTACCTACATATCATCTACCACTGTATTTGTTTCCCATTTAAATCCCCATGCTGAATCTTTAAGAGCAACCATGGATTCAGGGTCACTGATCCGGGATCATTCAGGATTTTCTTTTTAAGAAAGATAATTAGCTGCTATTCTGTGTCTGGTTATGACAAAACAGATGCTGTTTTGTTGTTAAATATTGCTGGTAAATGGATTTCTATATTCTGCTCTGCATCCTCTGTGGCCTGAGATGTAAATATGGCCTAATTCTTTAAGCTGTGTGCATATGGGGACTTAAAAAAGGCAAAGTGCTGTTCCTGGAATTACATGCACAAGTGCTAAAAAGCAGGGGGCAAGGTCTCTGCAGGTCCATGCAGACAGGCAGGGCATGATGTGGGGAGAAGGAGAGCCAAGAGCACAACTCCTCTCTAACAGGGCTGCCTGGCTGTGCACTCATCCTGTTTTCCTGATGCCTAAGTTCCCCTGAAAGCTTTGGAAATTAATACTTTATACACAGAATATGCACACACACCCACTTCCATCAACAGAGCATCCACAGAAATGAATCAAAATTCAAAATAGATAAATGTCAAATCATCTGCACCTTTATATTATCCCAGCCTCTTTCAGGAACTGAAACTTTGTCTTTATTCAATTCCTCTTATCACTTTGCTGGCAATATTCCCTGAGCCAATCCACGAGTCAGGTTTGCTCTGCCAAAATCATCTACATCTAAAATCTTTCATGTTTTAGAACACCAGCAAATCACAAAGTCATTTAAAGTGCATCAGGTCACATTTACTCCCTGCCATTGACCTTCATGTCCATAAAACCAAATTCTAAAGCCCACATGGGTGCCTGTGTCTGCCTGGTTTCTCTCCCCTGTGATCCATGCTCTACAAGACTCCTGACTCCTTAGGTTGTATGTCTTACTGCACATGAAATAAATCTTCAGACAACACCCAAGCACCTAAATTTGTTTGGTTTACAAAAAAAAGAAAAAAAGAAAAAAAGAGAGCAAGCTTGTTCCTGTCACGTTTCCCTACACTGAGCTACAAAAATCAAACCAAGGGTTGTTGTTGCCTCAGATTTTACTTTCTTCTGATCTGTGGAGGTGACAGGAGAGGCTTCAGTTCTGACTCTTGTGGGAACTGGTGTCAGCAAAGCAACAATCCTGGGCAGAAACCTTCCTCTGCCCTGTGGGCCTTGTTGGGATGCCCCAGCTTTCCCTGGATGCAGCTCAACTGGAAAGCACCTGAGATTTCAGCCTCAGGAATCTGCTCCTCATGGAGCTTCCTGCCATAGCAGCCAGTAAGTTCACACATAATCAGAGGTCTTTAAACAAAAAATGGTGTCAAAATCATGAAACTCATTTTATGTGGGAGGTAATTTTTCTCAGTATCTGCAATCTTGGATTGTTTTGTTCTGTGGGGTTTTTTTTTTTATTTTTCCTGTTTGGGTTTTTTATATTTTAACACTTGGGGGCACTTAGCTTGCTTTGAGTTTAGTTTAAATACATTTTCTTGCAGACTGTTTAGAATTTTAAGCAGTAGATATTTGTTACATTTTAAACAAACTCAGTGTTATGATCTGGAAAAAGTCCCACAACTTGGGAACTTGTTGCTCTGAAATTTTTGGAAGAATATCCTGCATCCACTATTGCAGGGGCCAAGATGTTGCAGCCATGTCACTTAGCTGGACAGATTACTCTTAAGTTATGTACCTGGGTATTGAAAATAGGAGGAGAAAAAAAAATTTAAAAAGTCTTTCTCATAGTTTTGCTTGTGTAACTGCAGCACCAGGCACTGGATAAAGCATGCTCTTTCTGAATTGTAGCATCTCCCAATCCAGATAAATATTCCTTGCCACAGCCGACAATCCCTCAAAAATCACCCTTAAATGCAAACCTGGCTTTTGTCCTGTAGTCAATTCAGTTATCTTTAACTTCAGGCTGAAAACCAACCTCCCCAGTTCTAAGTTTTTGATGTAAGTTTCAATTGAAAGAATCAGAATCCATCTAAAAGCACACTCACATAAATTATAAATTCTAAAAATTAACCTCATAAATTAGGAATGTAACTCATTCTTTTCTCAACCTGAGACCATAAAAATTGAAAGAGTTCAATAAAGTAAAATCCACCTGTTCACCATAGCCTGACTCATGGTGTTTTCACTGAATGTGGTTCAGGGAAATGATTCAGTCTTAGAAACAGGCACAGAACTTCCCCCTGTGCAGGGAGAGCAGGGTGTGCTGCAGACACATCCCAACAAATGGCACCTGCTGGTCACAGCTCCCTGGACTCAGGTGCCTCTGACAATGGAACTTTTAAGTCAAGGATGTGCAATTTCACTCTTTAAATTGCTGCTACCACCAGAAATGGGTGAGAACTATCACAGAATGGGTTGGGTTGGAAGACACCTTAAAGCTCATCTTGTTCCACCCCTGCCATGGGCAGGGACACCTTCCGCTGTCCCAGGTTGCTCCAAGCCTTGTCCAGCCTGGCCTTGGACATTTCCAGGGATCCAGGGGCAGCCACAGCTGGAAGGTTTGGTGATGGTATTTAAAGAAGAGAGGCTTAAGTGGAGCATCTTGCAAAATAAAGTACCATAAATCAATTGTTAGACTGCTAACAAACCTCCTGGGCAGTTCAAATTTGTACTTTTTTTTTTATTTCTGACTCCTCAACAGAAAATCACAGACTGGCTTTATCATTTAAATCTCTAACACAGCAAAGATCAAAGTTGGGCACTGAGGAGCTCATCTGTTTGATGAGCTAATCAGCAGAATTGACTCGAGTTTTAGGGATCTGCATAATGTAAGAAACAAAGGCAAAAGGCAACTAAAACCACAACTCTACAAGCACCTTGTGAGCACCTCCTTGTTCTGTTAATCTAAACCTAAATAGAGGAGGAGAAGGAGTTTGAGGAGTTTCCTCCACAAAGCAGAAAGTGCTGTCAGCAGCAGTGCAATCCTTCCAGGGCTCTGCATCTCTGCTTGTTTCAACACCACCCTGCCTATAATAACTCACTTATTTCAGCCTGCAGGACTTCTCTGTTCTCATATGAGACACAGCACAAAGAACTGAAGTCTGGTATAATGAATGAGGTCTCCCATATCCCTTGTCATGTCCAAGAGGCTGAGAGGATTTTCCTTCCAGGCACATTCCTTGATAAAACTCCCCTAACAGGGTCAAGGCTAATATTTACAAGTGTAGCAACAAGACATTCTCATTTTGAGAAGAAAGTTCCACTGCCATCCCCCCAGAGTTTTTGGGATGTACCTACATAAACACATCTTCACCTGAACCTGGCCAGGTGACTCACCCAGAGATGTGTAACCACAGCTCACACTGTCCTGTCCAAGCCATCCAAGCAGCAAATTATATTTGAATATCAATAATTTCCTCTCTCTCCTCTCTGCAGTGACTGACAAACTTTGCCAGCAGCCATTCATAAACAGGACAAAATTAGGTTTTATGATTTCTCTCAAACCAAGAAGCTCCCAGGAAGAAATATGAATGCACTGGAGAGCTGTTTGTGTCAAGTGATACAAGTTCACCTTTTTCATCACTTTTCAGTCATTACCTGAGACAGCAGGAGCCTGAAGCAGAATGTTAGGAAAAATTTCCAAACTGAAAGGTTTTTGAGGCATTTCAACAGGCTGACCAGGGGAGTAGTGAAATCACCATCCCTGAAAGCATCCAGAAAACACACAGATGTGGTGCTTGGAGACATGGATGAGTGATGGGCTTTGCAGTTCTGGCTCAAGGGCTGGACTTGTTCTCTGAGGTCTTTTCCAACCTTACTAATTTTACGATTCTAGCTCAAAAGAATTTTAAAGAATAGAAGGTACTGACCACTAAAAACTACCAACTGACATTGATGTGAACTCTGAATAATCAAAAATTCTCCCTGTCATGGCTTGAATTTTGGTTTGTTTTTTTATCATTATTTTAAGCTCCTAAAACCATGATAGGAGACGCCAAAAGCTTTGCCTGCACATGAGCTGAGAAAGGTGCATTAAAGCCTTTTTCCTTTTCAAGCTGCAAGTGTGAACAGCAACAAAGAGCATCAACGAGGAAACAGCTCAGTCTGTAATTTTAATTCACAAATATCCTGCGAGTGCCATTGCAGAATCCCCAAGCAGTTCAGAAGAGTGAGATTACAAAGCAATGCTAATATGCATCAGAACATCATCCATATGGATAAGGACATAAAGACACTGCAGGACAAGTCTGAGGATGGAAAAGCCAACATGCACTTTTCACACCAAGTAAAGCAGCCCATCAATACAAACCTGGTGTTCACTCAGGGCTCCTTTGCAAACGGAGCTGGAATATTGAGCCATGGCAGCAAAAAATGCATTTCTGCCCAGCAGTCTGCACGCACACAGTGCTTTATTAAAGATCCCTGTTGAACAAGAAGACAATAACCTGTGATGTTCCCCATTTTTTATCAGACTCCTGCTGAACCAAAGGGCAGGAAAACGTGCCCAGCACAATTTGTGGTAGCAAACAAGGAACCTCATTGATTGCAGGCTGACAGGTAACACACACATAAGGACTCTGGCTACTGCAGCCACGCTCTTAAAATCAGAAGTTATAACAAAGCCAGGGTAAAACCGGCCAAATTGCACTTTAAATTTCCAAGCAGAGCCTGCTGCTGCCTGCTCTGGACAGGCAGCCGTGCAGGTTCAGTGTGCTGGGCACCAGGCAGAGCCTGTCCCTCCGAGGGCAGCAGATGGAGCCATCAGCTCCCTGCCCCACAGCAATGCCGGGTTCTGAGCCCAGGGTGCCGGGAGGATAATTGCTTTCCCGGCTCTCCCGGAATGTGCTGCATTGTTTGCTGACAAACTCTCCTCTCTCTCAAAACACACACCAGAAAGCCCAGGGCAGGGAAGCATTTGTGTGTCTCTGTAAATGTAGCTAAGCACAAAAATTCATTCCCAGTGTGACATCCAGCGTTTCTGAGGCGAGTCCGGAGCCATTCTGGCCAATACAAAACACAGCTATGTCAGATATTCCAAGATGTTGTCTTTTTGTGTGCTAAAATAGAGCCTTAAGAGATGTTTCAGCCTCATTTTCACCAAAAATATGGGTCATTATGTAATGTTCCTGGAGTAAAACACTTGCTAGGTCTTAGTCTCTCAGTGGCCATATTTCAGCAGAAGGCAATTTAATTTGTATTTGGCTTTGTGCGATGTAGATCAAATCTTGGCTATAAAATGATAATTAAGCATTTGGAATTAATTATTATTATGGCCTTGACATTTAAACTTGTCAGTTCTCCATTAAAGACTGTTATAGCTGCTTCAACCTCTTTCCTTATTTATCTCTCCTCTACCACATGTTTTTTCTAAAATTGAAGTAAAACATTTACAAACACTTCACAACCTACACGTTCCCTCAGATATCACTGCACACAGCTTGCTGCAGCACTGAATGTACTCTGGTTTAAGATCCTTTCACACTAACAACAGATTTTAAAACACCAGCTCACTCCCAGTGAACCCAGCCCTCTCAAAATAAACCTTTAGGCACCACAAATCCAGGTTAAAAAGTTAGGGACTGCTTTTGGCAGTTTCAGGGATGTTGTCTCAATTCCAAGGTGATTCTCAGTGATTGCACTGCGTGTGATTCTTTGCTCTCAGAGAACTCAGGAGCCTGCAAGTGTCTCCTGATGGGAGGGAGCACCTTAACCTGGTGCTGCTGCTGTGTCCATCCCTCAGCCAGGCTGCTCCTCTCAGCACAGCCTTGGGTGCACAGTGGTGTTTTCCCCTGCCTGCTTTAACAAGCCAGGGATGAGTAGTGAGGTACAACAGGGGCAGTTTATTTCCCCACACATTTTATTCTGGGGAATTTTACTGCTTTGCAGCATCACAGTGAGCAGAGAATCCCAGAATGGTTTGCGTTGGAAGGGACTTTAAAGCTCACCCAGTGTCACCCCCTGCCATGGTCAGGGACACCTTCCACTGTCCCCAGGCTGCTCCAAGCCCTGTCCAGCCTGGCCTTGGACACTGCCAGGGATCCAGGGGCAGCCACAGCTTCTCTGGGCACCCTGTGCCAGGGCCTCCCCACCCTCACAGGAAGAATTTCTAGTATCTAATCTAAGTCTCCCCCCTGTCAGTTTGAAGCCATTCCTTCTTGTCCTGTCACTATCTGCCCATGTAAAACTTGCTCTCCATCTTTTTATAAGCTCCCTTTAGGCACTGGAAGATGTCTCCAGAGCCTTCTCCAGGCAGAACAACCCCAAGTCTCTCTGCCTTGTCTTTCTAGGAAAGGTGCATTACCCATAATACATTCCATGATTTGAAATTATTTAGATGATGCTCCAGAATTTACTAAAAGCCATCCTTGCAGATTTTCACCTCAAACTCCAATGAGATCTAACCATATGAACCTGACTCGAGCAGAACTCCATGGGCTTGGACAGAACCCTGCTCATGCCAAGTTTCTGCTCAGGGAAATCCACTGAAGGACTGGTAGACAGAGAGAAGCAGGAATACTTTACATCAAATAACATATTTTCCATATACCATGAAAACATGCTATTTGATGTATTGTTCTTTAATATATTGCATCTGTTGCTCTTTCTCCCTGATGAAACTGCTCCCTTGTACCCCCTCCTCCTCATCTGTCCTTTCATCACCAGGTGAATCCAAGCCTCTGTTCAATGTTCATTCCCTGCTGAAGCTCCAAGCTTTTCACTTTTCCAGGCCTGAGCCTCTGTCAAGCACAGTTTGGTCACTTGACTGTTTTTTGTTTTGTTGGTTTTTTTTTTAATGGAGCAGGATATACCACAGGATAAATGGAAGTCAAAACCAGCTGCTGCCACATCTGCAATGCCTAAAACCATGCACACATCATTGCCACCAGCCCAAACTGTCTACAGAGAAACAGCTCTGTCAGGCCCATGGGCTGTCAAAAACATCATCTTCTGCAGGATCTGCACAGCTACAGGCAGGAAATAGGGCATTATTTATAGTAAGTGGCAAACCATTACTAATTCATTTACATTGACTGTGAAAACAAAACAAGTGATGACATTCAGAGGACTGAGCAGCTCGGTTGTGGTGCAGTTTGGCATGAAGTACCCTGGAAATCTCTGACAATTTTACACATTGTGAGAGTAGTTTTCTAGGATGTGTACAACAGCAGGGTGTTAGTGGCAGAGGGATGTGCTGGTGTATTGCTTTACTGCTTTTTCAGATTCTTGTTGCAGGGTCTGTGCCTGAAGTAATGAAACTTGTTGCAATTCTTCCTATAAAATACAGAAATATCAACACAATATTTTGAGAGTCAGCCAAAATCCTGCTCATCACAGTACTATGTGTCTTCTGCTTCAGAACTGCAGCATGCAGTTTTCCCTGTCATGTCACAGAGGTGTTTATCTGGAAGAATAACATGGTTATTTACAGTTTTTTTCCATGCTACCACTTTCTCCTACAGGATTCCTGGCTAGGAAAGTGGAGGATGGGAAATCCAGCATTACAAGGTGCTGGTCACACAGCCCCAGGCAGGGGAATGCACAGGACACACAGGCACACACTGTCTCCAGTGCCTCAATCCCTGTGATCCCGAGGCTTTCTGTGGCTCAGCTCTGCCCAAAATGTGCTCCAGCCCTGACTCAAGCTGCTGCTGCAACCCACAGGAGTTTGAGAAGGTCCTGATGACAAGTCCATGGTTCCTTTAGCAAAGTATTGTAGAATTTCACTGCAGAGATATCAGGAGGAGAATTCAATCACTTCCCTTTCCAGCTGGTCACTGAGACTTTTCCTTTCTCTTTCTCTTTTTTTTTTTTTTTTTTTGTTTTCTTTGGGGTTTTGGTCTTCTGGTTCCTCCTTTCCCTCAATAATTTTAATTGCTATCAGCAGCAGATACATTAAATCTTTCTGCATGTAACCCTGGCCCAACATCCTCTGTGCAATCAGGAAGGGAACAAACTCCAAAATAGTGTCCACTGGAAGAACACTGTGAGTGCTGAATACACCCAGGTCCCTGGGAACAGGAGTTGCAATTTACCCTGTCAAAGACAGCAGGATGGCCAAGTTTTACAGCAAACTCACCTGGTTTACCCTGTTCTCAGCAGTCACCACTCGTTTGAAACACTCCCTCAAGTCCAGGAGCTCAAATTTCCTTAAAAGTGATGAATGCCCTCAATTACAACAAGAGGCTGGTGCCTCCTGCACGGCTGCTCTGCAATGATCACTGGCCTCTGCAGGGCTGCTCAGGGTCACTGGGATACTGCTCCCCTCAATATTAGTCATGGTGATTTCAGGTATGAAATCCAGGGCTAATGAATCCTGGTCCAGGTGCTGTGCACCTGCCTGCTCAGCAAAACTGGCATTAGCCCATCAGAGATTTTTCTTTTCTAAAGGCAACATTAGGAAATTCTGCAAGGTGACTGGAACAGTGAGTGGCTGGGGATACTTTCCCCCATTATTATTTTTCACATCACTGTGCAGAGTTTTAAGTACCTGATAAAGCTTCACCAAGAGTCTCTGAGGCCAGGATACACTTTAACTATTCATTCCTATGAGCCTTTCCTGCAATGGATACAAACCCACGTCTTATATATTTTTTGTGGCAGGGATTGCTTTCTTTTATTGTAATCTTTTATTAGCTTTCATTCTCAGTTGTCCACTTTGATTTAAGGTACATCTTTCCTCCCCACTGACAAGGCAGCATGAAGCAAAGTATATCAAAGCTAAAGAGTAATTTAATTGAAAAATGCCAGCTTTGAAGATCTCTTATTTTCCCTTAAATGGAATCTTTCAAAATCCAGTGTATTCAGCTCCCCATTGAGTAAAAGGACCTCACTCCTCACACAGCTGCTCCTGGGTTGAGTGTGATCCACCTGGGAGCTCAGGCAGCTCACAAAGGCTGCACAATACAGTTAATAAAAAATGTCTTTCCCTCTGAGTTAGAATTGCACAGGGAACAGAGTCAAGTATTTGCATGAATATCTCTGGAGCACTTCTTCCTGCAGGATCTCCCTAGGAACAACAATCCCCTAACAGGATGACCATAAAGTCCTGCTTTTTCCCCCATTTCTCCTCATCCCCTGGCTAATCCTTGATTTATTGATTTATTCTGCAACTCTTTCTCTCATCATTCCCACCCCCAACACACACCAACAGCTGATATTGCAACATTAAAAAAATAAGGATGAAGAAACTCAGACTCCTGGATAGACAAATGAGGTTCTGGGTAAGAGGAACAGCAAATTAAAAATTCCTGTTGAACAGGAAGACAATAACATGTGATATACCCCACTAAAGGCTATGAAAAATAAGTAAGATCAGTCTCTGAGTAATTCAGGTTTTAGGAGACATTTCCAAGTCTTCTGATCCAACTCCCCACCAAAAGCACAGCCAACTTCAAAGTTACATTCAAGTCTGAAATTCAAACAGATCCATTTTTTTTTCTCTAGTCCTCTCACTACACATCTCCAAAATTATTTGGCTCCATCCTCTTTTTCCCAACCATCACCCTCCTCACTTCCCTCAGGACCTCACATCCCATCCTCTCATGGTCCCAAGCAGCCAAAGCTGCCACCAACCTCCAGAACTGCTCAGGAGCAGCAGCTCCAACTGAGACCCCCTTTTTGTCTCACTCAGCACCTGCAGCCTGGAATGATCCTTGCTGCACTCCAAAACCTCTTGGGAGTGCTTGGATCCTGCCCTGCTGCCCTCCCAGCAGTGGTGACTAACCCTCTGCATGGAAACAGCTTTTCCAAGAGGCTCCAGTCACCCCCAGGCCTCCAGGAGAGCCCAAAAACAGCCTTCAAAACCCTGCCAGTCCCCAGCCCAGTGTTATCCCATGGCCTGAAACCAGTTAGAGACAGACCTCCCTCCCCATTTGTGCTGTGCTAGCACAAGAATGGAACATACACTGTTTTCTTTCACAGGCGTGTGGGGGGAGGAGGGGGGAGATGGCCTTTTTGTTTTACTCCCCAAGAAACCAAGGGAATCCAAGTTGAACATATGGTGCTCATGATTTTGGAGAGGGGGAATCTCTCAACACCCTCCTCATCCCTTGATGTCAGTGGGATTGCCAGATTCTCCCTGTTCCCATTCACACCAGTTGTATTTTTTATTTTACTTTTTTTTTTTTTTTTAAGACCTGAAATTGCCTGTATGAAGTTTTGACAGGCTTGACAGCATCATGTGTCTTCCAAAGCTTTCCAGCACAAGCAAGAAAAAAAATAACAAAAAATGGAAGCAGAGTATTATTTTGTGACTCACTAAGGACCAATTTGTATGCAAGTCTGCACAGTGGTTTGGCCAACTCATCAAACTTTCATGCCAAAGCAAAACTCTCAGGACTCTGACCTTCTGCTCTGCAAAAAGTAGGAGGGTTCTTGACTCACTTTTTGACAACCCTCCCTTAGAAATTTAAAGAGCTGCCTTGCAAATAGAGTTCCATTCTGAAGGATGATAAAATGCCACGGGAATTAAGAGAGGTTTTATTTTTTTCTTTTTTTTTTTTTTGTTTAAAATCTAATACAGGCCTGGTTTGGAGCAGGGAGGTTTGCTGTCTCCTGTGCTGCTCCCTTCACCACACAGAGGGCAGCTTGCAGCTGAACACTTTGTCCTCTTTGGAAAACAAAGCAATCCCATGGAATTAACCCTGGAAGCCTGTAATTGATTTTACATGGACAGGTTTTCCATGCTCAGTGGCCAGCAGGGTGATTTACAATGTTCCAAATCAGCACAGATCCCAGAAATGCAAAAGTGCCAGGGCAAACCCATGACCAACCTTGAGCTCATGACAGCACACTGAGGAAGAATCATGGAAGAGTTTGGGTTGGAAGGGACCTTAAAACTCACCTTGTGCCACCCCTGCCATGGGCAGGGACACCTTCCACTGTCCCAGGCTGCTCCAAGCCCTGTCCAGCCTGGCCTTGGGCACTGCCAGGGATCCAGGGGCAGCCACAGATGCTCTGGGCACCCTGTGCCAGGGCCTGCCCACCCTTATACGAAAGCATTTCTTTCCTATATCCACCCTAAATTTCTGCTCTTTTGGTTTGAAATCAAGGTACATCCGTTCAATATCAAGCCTTGGAAATGCAAGTTATTCTTGCCAGATGAGTGAAAGCATTAGGAAGACAAAGAGATAAGAAGCCTCTCCAGGAAATATGTAGATTAACTGATACTAAACAGAGAATCAGGCATCTCATTGAGAACTCAAAGCATCTTTCCACTTCACTCCTTTCACTTCAACTTCTATCCTTAACAATGCACTCAGTTATTAATAGTCTATCACCAAACAACTCACACAAGCACACAGTGTGTATTCCAGATACCTAATTCTGCTTTCACATAGGGGCTAATAAGACTTTAGTACCCTGGGCCAGAATGTATCCAAGGTTTCCTCCAAAAAGTTTAATCCAAATTTTCAGCAAAGGTTACTTTCCAGATAAGGTCACATTTACAGCGTAACACAAAAGGTGATTTCCTTCAAATAAAAGCCAGCGGATGAAATGGGAATTGAGGGGCAGGATTTTCAGGTCCATGCTGCCTGGGATAACAGCAGTGGTGTTGTCTCATGACTGCCTCCTGATCCACATCAAACACAGCAGATCCATCCCACCCCAAAACCAGCAAAGGCATCATCCCTTGTGCTGCTGCACAATTTTACCCCCCTGGCCATCTGAAATGAGGAGAAACTTCTCTTCCATAGAAATACAAGCACTCAGCCCTCCCTGATGTGAGCACTCTGGATTATTAATAACTGAAAACCTTTTCTCTCTGAAGAAAATAAAAAGTAATTAATAGCTAGTGAGTCGTTGCAGATATCCATCCTAAATTATTACCTTAACACACTGTGAAAGTGTTTATACTCCTCACTGCTAAAGAAAGTAACCATCAAGCAAAGGAGCCTGTAAGTCCCACAAATCTTCCGTGACTCGATGTGTTTAATAATGGTACCTCCCTTCAATAAATAACACACAATAATGACTACACTAATATCATAATTAATTTTTTGCTACCCATCTATCTGCCACTACATAAATGTAGAAGTGAGATCTATGGGTTTTTTTTTTACAATTGCCATTTCTCTTCTTCTATTTAGAAACAAATGTAATTACTTCAGCTAGAGAAGACAGAATTACTCCTACAGCAGAGTCAAAACATGCATCAACACTCATTTTCTGTAATTATTTCACAAGCAGCTCTGCCTGGCATCTTTCTCAAATGAAAGGACTTTTCAAAAGGCCTTCGGCTACTTAATGAGTAGCACACAATTATGGGCACAGTCAAAGAGAGAAATAAAGGAAAAAAGAAGAGGTTCTCACCATCCATTTAACCTTTTTCTTTAGTGTCTGCCTTTAAACAAAAAGGAATGTCAGATAAAAATATTAATGTCCTCACCTTTGTGTGCCTTCCAGGAGAGCAAAGTCTCATGGGTGGGATATCAATAAATCTTCTCTGTATCTATGGTTTCCTTCCCCAGAATTAACACTTGGCACGAGTGTTGTAATTAACCTTAAATCTTTGAAATTATCATTTATGAGGGTTATTGCCTAGAAAAAGAAGCCACACACAGCTCCCCACATCCCGGGTGATTTGACACAGGAGTGCTCACAATTACCCTGGCTGTGGAGTTAAACATCATTAGTAGGATCAGGTGTTGGAGCCAGCATTAAGGAGAGGTGAGAGTAAAACACTGCAGGAGGAAAAAGTCAGGGATGGGAGCAGGACAATGGGCAGCAGAGGCTGGAGGAAAAACCCCACAGCTGCCTCTGCCTGGATTAGCTGGAGCTCTGCCTCTCCTGGGCTCCAAGGAGCAGCAGAAGCTGAGGATCAGAGCAACAAAAAAAGACACACGGAGGAGACAGGCTGTTCTTGACAGCCAGATTTCTCTCTTCTCTCATCAGACTTAAGCCAAAATAAAATGTGACATGAGTGTGACAAAAGGTTATTCCCCTTCCACAAGCTTCCTAAAGAAAGGAAGTGCAGGAAGTCCACACTCCCACACAAACTCATCACCCTCTGTCACCCAAAGCCTGACAACTCTCTTTTTATGAATTAAAAAGAGATCTATTTTAAATTCAAATAAGGTGGCACAGTTATTAAGTTATTTTTATCCTCTTCTGCACTTCTAGGACAAACTTTGAATCTCCTCACTTCCCAAGGAGATGCTTTTAATGCATAAGAGGAGTAAATAGCACCCTCAGCTCCTCACACCACTCACCTGAGTGATGCCAGAGTGATCAGTGCCACAGAAAAACATAATAAAGAACCACAGAAAGAGAACAACCTGTAGACAAGTGACAAGAAAAGAGCTGAGCAGTGCTAAACTCTCACAAGTAAAGAGCAAAGAAGTAACTTCAGCTTTAAGTAGTTTTAAACTCAGTTCACAGCAAGATTAGCATCAATTTTGTGGGGAGGGAAAAATTAATCTTCTAAAGATAAATCTGGAGAATCATGGAAGGCTTGTAAAATGGTGTTGAACAGTTTGCCATAAATTTAAGGGATATTCAGTGCAGTAAGATCCCCAACCCAGATACCTAAGCAGAACAGAAATTTGGATACTTCAAGAACTGAAGATGAATTTTAATGACTGAAGAGAAAATTGAGATGGGAAATTGCCTTTCAAATCTTCTTCCACAGCAGTTAATGCTTCAAAGTGCCACCTACTACACAACGAAACCTCATTTTGTCTCATCTTGGGATGGCAGAACCAGTAACTGAGAATCCATGTGAGAACCTGCACTGCATTAGCAATGTGATAGTTACTGCTTGGCCCAGGAGTCACACTGAAATCCACATTTGCCACAGGTTTTATTGATGTCTCTATTTTTAGAAGCTGGGCCAGGTTACTTAATTTCCCTGAAATGACTTTCCCTATCCAGTGCAGGAATAGGGAGGAAGCTGCTCTGTTTTCTAATTAGGTTTTAGTGTCTGTTCAGTATTTAGTGTGAATAAATGCCACAACCTGCTGACCCTGCAGTGAGTTACAGCCAAAGAGGCAGAAAAAGAACTCTGAGTTCAATGGAACACAATGCAAAGGGCTGAAGCTCCTCTGAGCAGCCTCTGGGCCAGAAAAGCCTGATCAATAAATAGAAGCAAAATGGCAATAAAAGCAGTACTACCCGA
The DNA here is from genome assembly GCA_037834095.1 of Argya squamiceps. Lineage (NCBI taxonomy): Eukaryota > Metazoa > Chordata > Aves > Passeriformes > Leiothrichidae > Argya > Argya squamiceps. The sequence continues at coordinate 3,360,634 of JBBMKD010000067.1, read as the reverse complement.
TTCTGGGACTAGAGGATTGGGACAGTCACTTGAAGGCATCTTTGCTTTTGCAGAGACACTCCCCTGTCACCTCCTGCCTGTCCAGCTGCTCCTTTTGTCACTGAGTCCTTCTGGAGGGAACCTCCTCGGAGAGAGCAGGTGGGGACTGAGCCCTGAGCCCACCAGGTTCCCTGGTTCTGGGTCTGCTCTGCCCACATGGCTACTGGCTACCTGCCATGGCCACCAGATGCCTTCCAGGGCCACCAGCCACCTGCCATGGCCACCAGATACCTTCCAGAGCCACCACTCACCTGCCAGGATCACCCCTCACCTGCCATGGCCACCAGATACCTTCCAGGGACACCCCTCACCTGCCATGGCCACCCCTCACCTGCCAAGACCACCCTTCACCTGCCATGGCCACCAACCACCTTCCAGGGCCACCAACCACCTGCCAGGACCATCCTTCACCTGCCAGAACCATCCTTCATCTGCCATGGTCACCCCTCACCTTCCAAGACCACCCTTCACCTGCCATGGTTACCAACCACCTGCCAGGGCCACCCCTCACCTTCAAGGACCACCCCTCACCTGCCAGGACCACCCTTCACCTGCCAGGGTGACCCAGCATTGCTGATGAACACAGGCACGGCTGTTGCCTCTCCTCTCTGGGGTGTTACAGTGACAAACGAGTCCCCTAAGGCACATTTGCTAAACTGAAATACAATATATCACTGAATTCCTGCAGTCCCCAGCAGTGACAAGTGTGTCCCAGAGTGCAGAGCCTCAGTTATGTCAACACTGGAGCCAACGTGTTCTTCTTCCCCTCTCAATATCCAAATGTGCCATAATATTTACTGCTACAGCCTCTTCCCCCATCAGCCCCTTCACTGTCTCCTATGGAGTCTAATTAAAATGAAGTATTGTAACACACAATCAACACTTGCACAGTATTGATGGAGCCTTGCAGATGGTATTAGGGAGAAAATAGCTCCTCAGCACTGATTAACATTGAAAGCTTAAAGAAGTTCCTCTCTTTTCCACGTTGTGTGTCAAGTTGAATATTTTGACAATAGGGAAGTTGCTCTGCTTCTTCTACACTTTAATTACACCAGTAGCACTTCACACTTGAACACCAGTGCTTAGAATTAGGCAATAATTAGGTGATTCCTCCTCTTTCATCTGCTACTTCAGCCTCAGCCACACTGAACACAGTAACCACCTTCACACTTCAGTTTTAGATGGCAATTTCAGTGTATAAATAAATAAATATTTACACTGTGCCTGCATGAATTTGACAGTGATTCTCTGAGAAAGCAGGGGTTAGAAATGCAACTGAAGTGAACTGCAGTATCTGGGGGTTGGATCCTCTACTCCAGATTTTAATGCAGTGACAAAACAATGATCTTAAAACATTTAATGCCTCTTTGTGTGTTTAGAATCATAGAACCACAGAATGGTTTGGGTTGGAAGGGACCTCAAGGACCATCTCATTCCAGCCCCCTGCCCTGTGCAGGGACACCTTCCACTATCCCAGGTAGCTCCAATCTCTGTCCAGCCCAGCCTTGGAAACTCCAGGGAAGAATTTCTTCCTAGCATCTAATCTAAACCTGCCCTCTTTCAGTTTAAAACCATTCCCCCTTGTCCTGTCACTCTTTTCTATACAAAAATTTCCAATTTTCCACCCATGAGAATCCCCAGGTGCTTCTCCCAGTCTGTGCTCATGCCAATTTATCAGGATGGGTCAGGGCTTGTGAGCTGTGACAGGTTCCCAGAGCACGAGCACAGGGTGGCAGGTTCTGAGGGAGATAAGTGCACTCACAGAACAAACACCAGTTTCTCTGTGCAAGCCACTGCAGAGACAAAATTCCACAAACTTACACTATTATAAAAAATACATTGGATGGGATAAAATAATGAAATCCTCCCCAAAGCTGCTTCTAATCAAGTGACCTGACTTAGTTACATGGTTGCCACACATTTTACTCAGAGGTTACTTCCCTCTCCCTACAAACAACTTTTCAAATGTTCACCTTCAGGCAGTATTTCCCGCAGTTAGGAAATTATCTAAGGAATGCTATAATGGCTGAGGTATTGTTTGAAAATGGCTTGTTTAACTCACCATGCAAGTTTCTAAAAACGTTAATTAAAACCCAAAGGTCTTACCCAGACAACACAATCTATAGGATGAAAAAATCCTACTCCACAGTGCCTCATCCTCCTAGGACCATTCCCAGAATCTGAAGGCAGCAGGATTCACTACCCACTTCACACACCAGGCCAAGGCAAACAGGCACTCAGCAGCTGAAAGCACTTAAAGGAAACAGAGATCTGAGATTGTGCTTTGAGGGAGGAGAAGGTAAGCTCATATTCCCACAGGACAGAGCACCAGCTCAGCTCTGAAATTCAAACACTGCTTTTTCACCAGATGAGAGATAATAAAATTTAAAGAAAATAAAGGAAACAGAAGTGAGAGATGATAATGTAAAATTTGAACAGCTCTCAACCCAGCACTGCTATATCCACAGTGATCTTGACAGCATTCCCAACATCCACTGCTGCTCCCCTCTAAATTGAACTGTGCACATTAAAAACCTCAAAAACCACCATACACCAAAAAAAAAAAAAAAAAAATCCTGAAAAACCTCACAAAAAACCAGGCTGCCAAGCAGCAGTGCTGGCTGGAAGTCCTGTCAAACCTCCCCTCGTGGCTGTCCCCAGCGTGGTGCATCCTCAGCAGAGTAGGACATGTAAAGCTGTGCACATCACACAGACTGGCACACATCCTGAGGCTCCCACGCCTCTCCTGCAGCAGACAACACAGAGCAGGGCTCCCTAGATAGTCTGGAGTGGTATTTTAGTGTAAGCAAAGCTAAAATTACAGCGAGCTGCATAATTTGGTGGGTACCTCTGAAAGAAACCCAGAAAGCTCAGAGGGATTGTTCGAGCTGAGTATGATCAGAAGGAGGCACAGTGCTGAGTGTTTCCTGCAGCTCCTGGGGCTCCACGGGCACCTCTGGGAGAGGCAGCAGAGCTTCTCCCACCTCCCCTGCAGCACAGCAAAGAGAGGAGATGCAGGCAGTGAGGGCAGCCTCCTTCTCAGCAGCTTTTTGAGGCTGGAGAAAGCACTTCCAGCCAGGATCTCAGCCAACCTCAAAGCTCCACATTCCACTCTGCTGGAGCTGGACGTGAGGGAGAACAAGGGACAGAAGCCACAGAGTTCTTTTAGCACCCACCTTCATCTCCCTGATGCCTAAAGTAGACATGGAGCCACCACACAGCTAAAATAAATCCCCATTTTCCTGTGCCAGGGTGTCAAAGGGAAAGCTGCCAGCTTTGCCACTCCAGAAAGGTTTTCCATCCTGAAGAGGAGCAATGCAGCAGACAGGAGAACACAGCCTGGAAGCAGGGGGGCCCTGCCTGCAGTTTTGCATGGGGAATGAATGAGTGATTTGTGCCTGACACTTACTTGTGAAAGGAAAAGAAAGGAAAAAAAAAGAGAAAACAACAACAAAAACAACAAAAACACAAAAACCAAAACAACAACAAAGCAACAAAATCAAACATACAGAAATACAAACAACCCCCCAAAAACCGAAAATACACAAAAAAAACCCCAAAACAAAACAAAACAAAACAGCTCCACAAAAACAAACCAACCAACCAACCAAAAATAACAACCAAAAAAAAACCCAGACCACATTTCATGAGAGCCCATGAATACAGAGTGGGCAAAGAGAAGGTTGGATTCTGACTCAGGGATTTTAAGTTCTTTGGACCAACAGCACTGTAACTCTCATAAATATCACAAAAGCCAAGCAGGAAGGATTTTTAAGGACAGACCTGTCAGCACAGTCTGGGAATCACTCAGCTTGGCTGCCCAAAATGTGACCACATCACTGCTGTTCCTGTGCTCTGAATACACAAGGAGGAAACCTGCAGGGGTGTGGAGGGGCCCAGAGCATCCCCTGGGGTCCTGGAGCTCTCAGGAGGGAACATATGGAGAGCTGCAGGCCACAGTTTGCTACTGCAGACCAACTCCTTTAGGGAAGACAAATTTGAAGGAAATGCTGAATACCATTAGAACCCTGGTCCTTAACCCCGGGGACAACCCCAGGTAGGATTTGTTCAATGAAGTCTGAAAGGCATTTGAGTTTACAAGCATTTGTGTATGTCAACACATTCAAGCCCATGATGAGAGGCAATGCCATTCTGTGAGTCCTGTGCAAATCTCTGCAGTGTGCAAGGGTTTGTCCCCCTGTGCTGAATACAAGGGATTTCTCCACCATGTTTCTAAGTCTGTAACTCAGGCAACAATTTAATTAATCCCATCCTGCTTTTCTCACCTAACCTCTGGAGGATAACCTCTTCTTAGAGTTATTTACCTCTAGTGGGGTCACACAAACACCTCTGCCTGGGTAGGAATGTCTGGGTTAAGATTTGCTGACAGCTGAAAAGATCTGAACAATCCAGTTGGAAAGGGTGGAAGGGATAAAAATGATTGTGCCAAGAGGGATGGTTAACAGGGGATGGGTGCTGCAGTGAGGGAAACACATCCCTGAGGGAGGAAAAGCTGCTTTAAAGGCACCAGAGGCTACAGAGAGCCACAGGACCCCATTGTGGCTTGGGCTAGAAGGGACCTTGACATTCCTCTCCCTCCAACCCCTGCCATGGGTGGGGACACCTTCTACAAAGAAACTCTGAATTATTTGTGAGGTCCTTTTCCATACCATGAATGAGGGAAGTGTGCTGGGGAAAAAACCAAACCTTCCAAATATTGTTGTTTCTGAAGCCTGACTACTCTGGCGAAATTTAAATGAAGACTCATCCCTTTCCCACCAATCTCATCAATGATGACTTCACAGGAAAGAACTTTTGAGCAGAAAACTCCATTTTTGCACAAAAGGAATGTCCAGCATGGCTGTGTCACAGGCAGGTCAGGGAGCCTTCAGTTATTTTTGGTGGACAAAGAGCACTTTGCACAGAACATATATAGATTTCAGTAATTATTTTGTCATTGAAAAATTGAGATCCAGGTATATTCTGAGTTTCTACAACTCCTCTTGTTTCCCCTTAACTTCATCAGCTTCTAAGTGAAACAAATGCTAGGGGACAGTTGTGAAGGATGAGCCTCTAGACAGAGGCCATGAAAAACAGTACACTGTGCCCCCTGTAAAGATAAAAAAGGGATTCTGTGCCAGGCACACTCCAGATTCTCCACGGCAGACATGACCCTGACAAGCTGAATACATAATGAATAAATAAAAACCCACCAGAGTTCCAGAAGTGTGTGGACAAAGGTCCCAGACACAAATTCACACTGGAATTTTTGGGTCCTTTTGGTGGATCCCCCATCCCTGGAAGTGTCCAAGGCCAGGCTGGACAGGGCTTGGAGCATCCTGGGATAGTGGAAGGTGTTCCTGACCATTGCAGAGGTGGAACCAGATGAGCTTCAAAGTCCCTTCCAACCCAAACCATCCTGTGCTAAGTAAGGCAAAAGGTGGATATTCCAGAGCCCTGTGTTGCAAATAAGGACATGGCCAAAGGACCTGATTGCTGCTGGAATATTATGGTTTAAGAACCAACAGATGATCACATTTCTTCATTGCTCAAAATCAAGGTGATGCAGTGCAAATATTTTAACCCAAATTGCTCCAACCAGAGAAAAAAACCCACAAAACCCAGACCAATTTCCCTGAACAAAGAAACCCAACAGAACTAAAAGAATTTAGAACAGAAAATACACACCCCAACAAACAGTGCTGCTTGAAAAGAATTTGAGAGGTTTTGCTGTGGAATAAAAATATCCAACCTCTTCTTTTTTTATTTTTTTTTTAATGTTGTGACATGGTACCTTTAATGACGTTACCTTTCCTTAACACACCTGAAGCACAGACAATGCTCTGCCCTCCCCTCTCTCCTAACCAGCACTTCTCTTTAAAGCTTGTCAGTATTTCACTGCCAAGGGCCACCCCGGGACAGACAAAAGGCCAGAATAACAAGCAGATAATGATTGTGCATTCAGCACACAGACACATTCCTACAGCCTAAAGAGGACTTTAACAAGGTAATATGTTAAATATATACTATTTGCTATACTTCTAGCACAGGCCACCACACCTAGGCTGGAAGATTATTTCTTATTATAAGCAAGAGCATCTTTTACACTGGGACAGGCAGGGACAAATAGGGACAGAGAAATTATCACTCATCCAAATTAATTAACCAAGTCTGAAAGCCCCGGAGTGCTGACACCAACCTGTGAGCCTCAATCGCACGAGTGCTAGTGGAAAATTCTCTACAAATGCCTGATGGGTTGCAGCATAACACACCAACAGAATATGGAGCACCTGTTTGCACAGAGTCTGCTTCCAACTCTTTTACGCTGAGCTATTTGCTTCTGTTTGAAAATAAGTAAATATTTGCTCTGCTGTGCCAGCTGGATCAGGGGAAAGCTCTGAATTGCCTCTCCTAGACAGGAGAAGGCTGGCAGAAGGTGCCTATCTGGAGTTCACATACACAACATTAATTGGAAGCAACAAGTATTGAAAACAGCTTCAGAGCAGAAATGGGAACAACAAAAGTAGATGCAAATTTCGTTTTCACTCTGCAGATTTTATGTCAGATACTGCAAAGTTCATCTTTTAACTCTGTGGTTCCTGGTTTCTTTAGAAGAGCAGGACAAAAAAAACCACAATCAGAAAAGTTGAGTTTTCACAAAGGAAAGGGAAGATTTATACCTGAAACTTGTATGAGTGCCTTGTCTGATTTTGAAGGAAGAGATCATGTACATGCTGAGATGTGATGGGGATCAGTGTTTACAAGAAACTTCACTCTTATCACCTGAAACCCCTTCCATCACCACAGAGCAAATTATAGAACGAAAATTCAGCACTTCAGACCTGGGTTTTAATCTATGGCACCTATCAGACAACAGCTCAAAAGATATTTATGCAATGTTAGAGCAGCAACTGCTTTGTCTGAGCTGCCATAAGACAGTTTGAATTCCATATGAAGTAAAAAACCATCACAGCTCTAGAGTTGCTTTCAGGCACAGTTTCCTTAATGAAATAGGATTCTGTCCAGGAAAAAGAATTGTGTGGATCTTTATGCAGAGGAATGTGTTTATTATTAATTATTAATTATTATGAATGTAAACATAAACACGATACCAAAGGGACCTATAGAACAGCAGGTGGAAAGGTTTATTCCTATAATAGGTTAAAAAATAATCCATCTGAAGGGGATAAAACCAACTGTGAAGAACTGGTTTTATACAAATACAGAAGTTCGTACATAGCATTGTCTTTGGTGCAGCATTCCTTGTCATAAACTCAGCATCCCACTCCTCTGCCTCAGTCCCTCCTCTGATAAAAAAGTCAACTTCCTGCCAACAGTTTATCTTCTTATTAAAAATGTTATTAAATACAGTTATCACTTGAAGGCTTTATCTTCCAAGTGGTGGAGCTCCTTGATATATAATCTAATCTTCAAGGCTCACCAAAGATTTGCTTCAAACTTCATTAATGGACAAATCAATTTGTGGTGGTTTGGATCTATTTGTAAGACCTACTTCCATTCTGGTTTTTTTTCCTCTCTAGGGAATGCTAGAAAACATCTCCAAGTGCCACAGGGAGGAAATGATGAGGTTCAGGCTTTCAGATTTTGTTATCTTGTGGGCTGTGGTCTCGCCTTCAACCCCATTCTGATGGTGTCTGCACCAAGAATTTAGTTTAATAATTTGAAGGATTATTGGCAGCTGAAATGAGGATTTGTGCATCTTAAGGAAAATACATCATAATAACAACTGTCAGAATGATTTGGATGCTCAGGCCTCTAAGTCTCCCCAGCAATATTGGAGTACTTTGAAGCAGTCACAGCTATGGTTTGTACTTCAGTATTATTTCTAAAGTCATAAAATATTCCACTGCTTCACATGAAAAAAAAAAAAAAAAGCTAAAGAAAACCAAATTAAATAAATAAAAGCTCAAAGCTTTTAAGCTTTTAGTTTATGAAACTAAAAACCAAAAATAAGTTAAAAGAAGTTGAAAGCATTTCCTTTTCCTCACTGTGCTCAGCTGAGTAACAAATAATTAAAAGGGTGGCTAAGTGTAAAAATTCCAATCCAGTCCCATGGCCATGGCAATCAGCTGGATCACAAATCCACAGCCTGGGGAGCTTGGGGGTCTTTGATTTCCACCTGTATAATGGAACTGTGAAGGGATCCCAGCACTGCCCCAAGGGGAATGAGAGCTCTGCTCTGGGATCGTCATGTTCAGGTTCTGCCTTTAACAGGGGGCAGAAATGCTCATGGACAGAACAGGCGGCTAAATATGACTTTTAAAAGTCCGTTTTCAAGGTCAAACAATATGAAAATGCAACGTGGTGGTGCAGACAGACAGACAGACCATAGCAATCCGGGATTTGCACTCTCATGCTCCACCTGCTGGTTCTGCAACACGGTTTAAGACACCAACCCTCCTTTTCCTTTTTGTCCCCCAGCTGTGCAAAACCCCTGCTCATCTGGATGAGTTACCAAGTGTTAAACAAGAAGTCATGTTCATCTCAACATTTCAGAGTCCACCGGGGAAAAATAAAAGCGTAAAATATTTATGACAAAGTGTAGAACAGCTAAACATGTAAGGAAGAAAACTGTTCCTAAATGTCTTGCAAATGCCTCAGGGTTAAAAGCCTTAGCACGGTAAAAATGCAGTGCTCTCTTCCATTTTGCCTCTGCCTGGCTTTTGTATCCTATGTTAAAGCATCCATGAAAGCCAATTAATGTGCATTTTATTCTTTGAAACGTTTAAAATTGGCCACTTTCAGCGTAGAAAGTCTCAGCATCTCTCATTATTTGAGTGCTTTTCAGAGCAGACTTGTGCGTATCAAAAACACGTTTGGAAATGAAAGTCATTTATGTTTCAGCTGCCTTTGGAAAAGCAACGAGAGAAACACAAGCAGGAAGCAACGCCCGTCCCAGGACAAAGAGAGGATCATGACTATGCAAATCCTGAATGGGTGCTTTGCAAGGATGGCTCTGCCATTGATTCCCGGGATGAGTTATGGCACAGAGGAGGCAAAGCCACCTCCCTCAGGTCCTCCTGAGCCTCAGCTCAATGGGGAACACACACACAGAGCATCCTCCTTCTCCGGCTTCCTCCCACTGCCTGGGCTTTTCACACCCGGATAAAGCCACAGCTGGGAGCCATCATCTCTTGCACCCTCGGAAAGCCAACACAGGCAGTAATAACATGGGAATAAAGGATGAGATTTTATGAAAGATGCCTCTTAACTGAAGACTAAAAAGACACCATGCAATTTAAATAAAATTGCTTTTCGCAGGGGGGCCTGAGTGACAATTGAGGAGAAATGCTTGGCCTGTTTTTGCAAATGGTGGGGCAGATTTTCAGTGGGTGTAAAATGCTGACTTGGGCAAAGCAGTGCCAGGTTTGCACGAGCTAAGGAGTCACATTTTTAGGCCCACAGTGGAGAAACCCTTGAATTGAGAGTGCTGAAATGAAGCTGCACAAGCAAGCAGGGAAGAAGTTATTAACACATCAAATATCTGCTTGTGTTGCTTCCCTCCCTGTACAATTTTGTTAAGCAAGTTGAGAAGAGGAATCACACAATTATCCAAAAGCACACAAGAAAACTCAACCACCATTGTGTTGTGCACAAAGAACCCAGCTCCCTGAGGAACCCAGGCTGGCTGGGTAACACAGCAGCTGGAGCAATTTTGGTTTGGTTTCTCTTGTGTCCAGACTCCAGTCCTGAGTGTCTGGAATCATTCACAAGGGCCTGTCCTGTCAGTGACCTCATCCAGAGCCTTCATGTGTGCCCAGCTTATTCACACAGAATTACTGAGGCTGGAAAAGACCTCCAAGTTCATCAAGTCCAACCCGTGACCAAATCCCACCCTGACACCCAGCCCAGAGCACTGAGTGCCACAGCCAGGTGCTCCTTGGACACCTCCAGAGATGGGGACTCCACTGCTCCTTGGTCAGCCACCTCCAAAGTTTAACCATGCTTTCTGTGAAGAAATTCCTCCTAAAGTCCACCCTGAGCCTCCCCCGGCCCAGCCTGAGGCTGTTCCCTCTCCTCCTGTCCCTGTTCCCTGGCAGCAGAGTCCAAACCCCCCCGGCTGTCCCCTCCTGTCAGGGAGTTGTGCAGAGCCACAAGGTCCCCCCTGAGCCT
>JBBMKD010000067.1:3315112-3340565 GCA_037834095.1 Argya squamiceps | reverse complement strand
CTGTGAAAATACAGAAACCACAAAGCAGCTTTATCTTTTAAAAGTGTCTTTTAGATCATCACGAGGTTTATACTTGCTCCCTCTTTTAAGTATACAAACAACAGCACTCAACAGAATCTTGGAGGGTGAGGGAGGGGGAAAGAAATCCTAAATAAAGACACCTGAGTGCCCTTAGCACAAATTATGAATAAAAGGGTTCCAGCAGAGCCCTTCCTCTGCCCTGTGACCTGACACAGCAGAATATCCCAGTCAATATCCCAGATCACAGTGCTGTGGTTCAGCATTCTAATGCTTAACATGACACAACCAGCAACATGAGGAAAACTCGAGTTCAGCAAGAGGAAAACTCAAACTCACTTGTTCATTTTCTGATCTTAACCCCCCAAAAAACAGAGATAAACAACTGGATATATTCTCTAATCAAAACACTGGCTGAGACAACATTAGCAAATTTAAACACCAGTGATCTCCCCATGCCCAGCAGCCAGGGTGCTGCTGGAACTGGATCTAAGTGGGGCTCTTGGTAGCTCAGAATTAAGAAAACTCCAAGGCAACAGTGAATCAACACCTCCTATGGTGCCTGACTGCAAAGTTTGCTCAACTTCATGGGCAGAAGTACTCAAGAAAGTCTGCATGAGACCTGAAGAGCGCCTGGATGTTTGAGAAGCAGCATGAGGAGGCAGGAACCAGCTACTGAGTACTACTTCTGTTTGAGAAAAAGCAAAACAAGCTGATAAAAGACATCTCAGCAGCTCCCTTTGATGGAAGCTACAAAAAAAAAATCTACAGAGCTCTGGCTGTCTGCCTGATTTTTTATTATTCTTTTCCCCCTGTCTGTCAGTGTAAATAACAGTTGCATACTGGAAACCACATGAACAGCACACACCTTGTGGCTTTGAAAACCTGAGCTGAACTCTGCAAGACTACGAGCAGTTTCCTGAATCTTGCCTAGCCTTCCCTCTGCCACACTCTAATGTGGTCTGCCCTCAGCCCAGAGGACACAAAATGTATTCTCTTGTGAAAATCAGGTGACAAAAAGGAATATTTTTATCAAGAGGGGTTTAAAACACTGGCACCCCGAAAAGCTGGGGCTGCCCCTGGATCCCTGGCAGTGTCCAAGGCCAGGTTGGAGCTCCCCGGGATAGTGGAAGGTGTCCCTGCCCATGGCAGGGGATGGAATGAGATGAGCTTTAAGGTCCTTTCCAACCCAAACCATCCTGTAATCTCTGTCTCAAAAAGAAAAAAGAAACACATAAATGTTACAACAGAAGAAATTTAGAGTTCAGTGGGAGTCATTCCAAACCCCTCTCTCCTAATGGTGATTCCTCAAAGAACCCAAAGAACTGGAAGAATCCAGGACCCAGGGAAATGTGGAAGAAAGGACTTTGAGCACCACATGATGGGAGGAAGATTGGATTTTCCCCTCAGGACAATTCTTGCAGGTTTAAGATCTGCTCAGTGAAGAGAAAGAAGCTGTTGCACAAAAGGATCAACTGAAATGAGGCTTGATTTCATTTCCTTTAACTGCTTACAACAAAACATTCTATCTCCCTGACACTGACTGCAGGAGTTGTGCTTTGTACCTCTGGAGAAAAAACAGTCTGAATTGTAATTGGTATCCAACATGAACAAAAATCAGTGATGCCAGATATGTTTTCTGTGGAATGTCTGCTTCTGCTTTAATTTTCTGCACTGCTCCATAACTCCTGCCAGAATCTTTTTCTGATATGAAATGCCAGGCTGATTATGTTTTGACTTACAAAGTTATTTCTCCAAGAAAATTGTTTTCAAGAAACATGTGTGGATACATTTTCATTAAAAATCAAATTATTATAGATCACATGCAGTTTATTACTTGTTTCTTGGTGCGAGGCAATTAAAAGATAGACTTGGTTATTTTTATTCCCAATGCAAAAACTACATCTTACAAGTCACACCACAGCTGAGCACAAGACAAATGAAATATTAAACTCCATTCTCCTGGGCTGCAGATTTCAACAGCAACATGAGCCAGGTTACCTTGGGATTTGATGGCAACTTAGCAGAGATTTATGAGACTGAGCTTAATTAATAGAGCAGTTTATCCTGCTAAGCAGACATGAAGATCTCATCTAGCAACTTTAGTAACTATTATTGCCAAACTGATTTAAATTACCATCTCACCCAGCATGCCCATCTTCCCTACTTTTGTCCCAATCCAAATCATCCCCACCAAAAAAACCCAACTTATAGTGGTTTCCCTTCTTTTCCTCATTTATTTTCCCCTTTCTCTACCACTGAAAAAACAGGTGCTGTAAAATGTAATAAAAGTAGAATTTAAATTGTTGCTTCAGTTTTCTGAATTTAAGGAACTAAGATAAGCAGCTGCTCCAGTAGTTTTTAAAAAATCAGTCCCACCTCACTGAAAATAATTGATTATTTCCTACGAGCACCAACTGGAGCAAAAGCTTTCATTTTTTTAGTGTCACTCTGTGCCAAACTACTGCAAGTGATCTAAACAAGTTACCCATTATTTAGCAAAACTGGCACACAAATGAGAACATTTTTTTGCTCTCTGTTACAAAACCCACTTGCCAGTTACAGATGAGCAGCCTGATGTTATGAGCTCACTATTTTAATTAAAATCTCTGTTTGACCTTGATTAAATAAGCATGGTGACAGATTGGCCTTGTACACGTGTAATTGTGAACAACCATATTTTAAGCCCCATTTCATCCCAACACTGTTTTATAGCACAAGCTTTGCCTGGCCTGGTGCTCCACTCTCCCACCTCCTCCAGACAGAGAGGAGGAAGCCAAAGGCTCCCCAGCAACCAGCACATCTGGAATACCCAACTGCACCCTTGGGAATGACAAGGAAAAATGTGCTTATGGGTGAAAATAAAATAAAATAATAATTAAATCAAAAATAATAAAATAAAGTAATTTAAAAATAAAACATGTATATATAAAAATAAAATAAATAAAACTAAAATTAAAATAATATTTAAATAATTTTAAAATAAAATATATAAAAATAACAAATAAAATAAAAATAATATAAAATATAAATAAATAAAAATAAAAATAAAATAAAAATAAAATAAAATAAATGAATACAATAAATAAAATTTAAAAAATAAAATAAATATAAAATATAAAATATAATAAGATAAAGATATATGTAGTTCAGGCTCAAAAAAAAAAAGAGTTTTTGACCATGAGTATATTTTGTTGACTCTAAACCCAGGTCCAGTTGTGCAGACACAAAGGGAATTAGGGTGTGCCTTTGTCCTCCTGTTAGAACAGAAATTACAGCTCCCAACTCCAGCTCAGAGGGCTGAACACTGTTAGAGCTTGAAAGTGGCATGAATTCTAGTAATGCAAAGAGTGTGAGAAAACCAAATTAACATGAAGGACCAGAACAGACCAAACAGAATCACAGAGGATCTCAACCCCTCCAAGGATCAAATCCAAATCCCTGCTCCTTGCAGGACCACCTGAAATTCCATCATCCATAGGGACAGGACAAGGGGTGATGGCTTTAAACTGACAGAGGACAGGGATAGATTGGAGATAAGAAATTCCTTCCCTGTGAGGGTGGGAGGCCCTGGCACAGGGTGCCCAGAGCAGCTGTGGCTGCCCCTGGATCCCTGGGAGCGTCCAAGGCCAGGCTGGATGGGACCCTGGGATAGTGGAATGTGTCCCTGTCCATGGCAGGGGGATGGAATGAGATGAATTTTAAGGGGGATGGAATGAGATGAATTTTAAGGGGGTTGGAATGAGATGAATTTTAAGGTCCCTCCCAACCCAGACCATTCTGTGATTCTCCAATGACAAAGAGAATCATCCAGACACTTCCTCAACTCTTACACCCTCAGTACCATTAATACTCTACTTTCCAGCAGTTGTGGAAAAACAAATGTATTTTACTCTTTGGCAAATATTCCTGAGTGTTTCTACTCTACTGCTGGAATATTTCTTTATTTGGCTTTCTAAGCAAGGCAATTCTAAGCAATTTTTACATGCTGGAAGAATAACTGGCTCTGTGATTCCTTAAGATGCCACTGGGAAGCCTGAAAAACTAGAGAAAAATCCTCAACAACTGTTACCACTTTCTCCTGTGAAATAATCCATAAAGAAAGACATTACAGAAAATGCAATCTTAAAACAGCTGGTTACGCCTCCTAAACTATGAATTTTATATGATTTTTTTTAATTTCTCCCTTTTTCATAACAAAACCATTCGATAAACTGTGACCATAGACTCTCATTGGCATGGGATGGGCTGGGGGTGGTTTTAGACAAAAAGAACCCCTAATGTCACAAAACTCTGGTGCATCACCAACTGTAACAATTCCACTTTTTTTTCCTCACTTAGGACAGAGCACAGGTTGTAAAAATAAGATCAGAAGAGACACAGTGGTTCTTATTCTTTGAGGGTCAAAAAGGTGAAGATGGGATCTGCTGCACAAAGACCTTTCCCTGACAAGCAGGATCTGTGTTTTCCCACTGATGGGAAATTATAAAAGCTTTTCTCACCAAGTCCTAAATGAGCAGCTGTGGACTGTGCTTGTCAAACTGATCAGGATGGAACTGAAAGGCAAGGAAACCAAATTTTAAGCTTCTCAAAACTCTTTTAAGCAGAAAACACAGAATAAAAAGTATCTATACAGTTTTCTACACAATATCCAGACTGTCTGAGCAGCATCCATGGGCACCTTTATAGAGTTTTATACAACAGCAATGAGTCTTCAGATCTCTGTATGTCAATATTTATACTGGCATTGCTTATTTTCACACTCCCCACCACTGTCATAAATGCAGCAGAGGTAAATTTAGTTTTCCAGTGATGATCCAAACTTCCAGTTCCATTTATTACACACAAGAAAAAAGGCACCTGGATTTTACACTGTTTAGCATGAGGAGATTTCTCTGTGCTGACACTGCACTAACACTTTCTGTCTAAGAGAGACATTCAGATCAGTCTCTCAGAACTGTAGCAGGCTGACAGCAGTGGCACGTGCCAAGTGTTGTAAGAGTGTGCCAGCAACAGCAATAAATGATTCGTGAATTCACCTGGACAGGTAAATTCACCAGGGAATTATATGGTCTGTCTGAGCCCCAGGAAAACTGCCCACAACCAACCCTGAAATCGATGATTTTGAATATTTAATTAAAGCTAAAATCCAGAAAAGTGAGAGAAGATTTAGCATTTCTACAGCCTGTAGACCACCAAGGGGCAATGGTTTCATAGGTTTATAAATTTCAGAGGTGCAAAGCATTTACTGTTTGGTTTTGCACCCAAATCACCCATCATGGACAGAGCGTTCCCAGCAGGCAAACATCACCTGCACACCTCTTCTCCTCTGTGAACATTCCTGTACTGTGGGATGGAGCCCTGTTCCTTGGATCATGTGACAAATTCCATGTCACTGCTCTCCATCTGGTGCCTTTTTCCAACACAGAATTTACTAACGCAGCAAGAACTGACTTTAGTACTCTGTGATATAAAATGCTTATTTGCCACAATAATGTGCTTTTTTCCTTTTGCTTTACCCTCAAGAGCTGCTGCTTCTGTCTACAGGGACTCAACACACATTTCATGTACAAAAAGCCAAGGGAGAAAGTAAAAATGAGCCAGAAAATCTGAAAGAATTGAGCAAAGTGGTCAGAGAATCAGCACAACAGCAATGAAAACAAGAGATGAGCAGAACCCAGGGGAGAGCAGTCAATAACACCAAAGAAAGCCAGTGGAGCAAGAGCCAATACTTGGCAGGATGCTTGTCTTCTATCAACCCCTCAAAACCCCAAACTCAAAATTGAGTTTTTGACTATTCCCTCAGCATCTCCCAACAGCACAGGTGCAGGACACAGATATGAAGGGAGAACTTGATCCATCAGCCTGATGAAAACAGAGAAAACATTCTCTCTGTATTTTCCCCTCAAGAAGAAGAAGAAATGCCCCTTGGTGACTCCAACATTTGTTCTAAACTGAGCAAGTGGGCTGTCAAGGATTAAAAGGAACACAATAATATTTACAGAAGCTACTGCAAAGCAGGAGAAAACCTCTTAACCCTTTCCTGAAAGCACTGCAGCCACCAGGCAAGGCAGCTGGAACAAATCCTGCTTGAAGAAGGCTCACCTGTATCAGTGTCAATGTCATCTTACCCAACAAACATTCCCAGAGTCAGCCTGTGTGCACAAAGAGCTGGGACAGACCCAGTGCCTCCTCCCAACCCTTCCAGTGGTGGGAGAGGCCAAAGGAGAGGGGCACCAGACCCCGAGTGGGAATTACAGCAGCATGCTAATTCATTAGCATTTCACACTATTTGTGCCTCAGAAGCTTAGCCTGAATCCCACCAGAGCCTCAGAGGATGCTTTCATTCTCTAATAAAGAAAATAGCATCGGATTAGTTGAACAGTATCTCATTTCCCAGCGTAAATTAAGTGAATTAGATGGAAGAGTCTGTGCTCTAATTGTAAAGCCTATTACAAGAACTCACACAGATTAGACCTGAATGCTTCCCTTTGAGTCATCATTTGTACTGTAACAGAGTTAAAAGGGTGGCTATAGACTCTCAGTAATGATGTGTAGGAACCTCCAGTTTTGCAGCAAAGCACATTCCCAAGCTTTGTGCCCCCTGAGTGCAGCAGGCAGCCTTTCCCACTGGGATGGAGAGCTGCCCTGCACAGAGCTCAGGCAGGCTCTGGAGGGAATCTCCAGGAGTGACAAGCTCCCCAGGGCTGGAATCATGGACAATTAACTCACAGCTTTAAAGCATGTGTAATTTTCTGAGTTTGTCAACTGCAAAACAGCTCCAAGAACACATCACGGGGAGGAGCAATGGTGCGTTTCTTGTTGATTCTGGGATGTCACTCTCTTTACAGGGATCTTTCATGGACCACAAGAGGCCAAACACAAGGACTTTTGAGCATCCACGAGCTGATTACAATTAGTTTTACTTTCACTGTGGAGCTTCTCCAAGTTCCAGCCTGCCCTAATTATCTCAGGTTCCCTTAATTGTCAGTGGAGAGGATGGGCTCACCTTAAGGGATATATCTAAGACAGATAAAATTAACTGCTCCCTGAACCCCTCATCTTTTGACTGGTGTTAAAATAGAGGTGAGATGCATTTTACCTTCTTACTCTTTATTTTCTCAGCACCTGGCCCTCAGTGTGAAACACAGAGAGGTACTGGATCATTCTATTAAGGGAAAAGCCCAGAAATAATACTGAGCACCTCTAAGCCCCTTGAATTCTCTCTGAAAGCCCTCACTCATGGCAGCAGAACTCAGGTGCTGCAATCTAAACCCATCACATGAAGATGAATGATGATGCCTTTCCCTGGGAAAGGGGAGCACAACACACTTTCCTTTTATATGCAGGAAAGAATATATATATATATTTCCTTTATGCATGCAGCCAGAGCATGCACTGGCTGGTGACAGTGATGCTCTTTGATTTAATCACTCAATGCTCAAAGTGCCTGTCAGGGAAAGGAATTCATTCTCTTACTAAGACTGTTCTGAGAATGGAGTGTCTTAGTCCCATCTGTTGAGATTGTGTCACACACAGAAAAATGGTTCAGGTTTCATTTGACCAAAATACCAGTAAAAATAAGAAGACCATGACTTTCTCTGTGCAGTACCTGACTGCTCCATTTTGCTCCACAAGGAGCACATCCAGCATGCTTGAACCAATCCTGTTCTCCAGACTTATTTTTGAGTATTTTCCTTACACAACAATTAGTAATTTTTAATTTTTTCTACTTCCTTCTTTTCTTGGACTTGATGACAGGCACATCAGCTATGTGTGGACTAAGGTTTTATATTAATCTGGAAATGACCAACGAAGAAATACAAGTTGAGCTTTAACAAATCTGAACACGGCAATTACAGAAGTATGAAAATTAAGCGTCATCTCTCCTTTAACAAGAGAAATAAAATACAGGAGCTTTGCAGGAACTCTGGTTAAAACACTGATTCCTCCACTAGAAATTGCTGCACCTGCACCAACAATCATTCAAGCTGCAGGTTACTCATGAACCTGTGTCTGAGTTCTCTCTTCCCCAGGGGTGCCGCAATCTCTGCTGATTTCCAGCTCACTCTGCTTCCTTCAACAGCCACTTCCCCATCACTACAGTCTGAAAAAACAGCCTGTGAGGTGCTGCTCTTCCTCAAGGCTCCTCCAAGGCTGTACAATTGTATGGAAAACTGCATCCACATCCTACCAGCACCAATGGTCTCTCCATCAGTCTCTGCTCAGGGCCACCTTCAGCTCTCCCTCATGTTTCTAATTCCAGGGTCCATCTGAGCTCATCCATCACACGTTATTAAGTCTATTTCTGCTTCCTGCATGAACAAGCTGCTAATCTCCCACAGGGACTGAGAAATGTAATCTCAACAAGCACCAAAAAAAAGTAGAAAGGCGTTAATAAACACGTAAACTGAGAAACATGTAATTTCAGGTCAACTCCAGTTCAAGCAGCTTCAGCAGTTGCTATGCTACCAGCTGATGGTGTTGGGAAAGGACAGAGGGAAAGGGATTTTACAGCTCTGTCTAGAGTGGCTATTTAGCAACTTCTACTTTCTGGCACATCTCTGTCTGCAGAATGAAGGCTCATTAGTCTCTAAGCTGCTGAAATGGCAAGTGACTGGAGGTATTGACCACCAGGAAGCAGCATGGAATGGTTTGTCTGGATTGATTAAGGAGCCTAATCCATAGCAACCTGCTAGGCTTGCAGGAAAAGCCTGAGGCAGGATGCTTCACTTCATTTGAGGCAAAGCAGGGCAGTAAAAATCCCATTGTCCTTTACATCCCTGTCCACCCCCTGGGCTGTGCAGGACTGATGGGGAGCAGCCAGAAAACTCAGGAACAGCCAGGCTGGAGTCAGACAGGAGAGAGCACCATGGCAGAGAGCCCCAGACTCAGCCAGGTCCCCAGGCACTGATCCCTCCTCTCTCAGACACAACCTGTACCCAGAGCTCCACTTCCAGGCTCTGCTCACAGCTAATCCCCACAAAACCTTGGTGAAGCCACTAGGAATATATTGTTTTATAACTGGAAATGATGATTAATGGATGGCTGCAGGGCCAGAGACTGAATGCAGACTTTTGTTCCAGCCTACAGACTTTATGACCTCCTAGAAAGGAGCGTGTGCCAGGCCTGACATACAAATTTAGGGTTTTTCAGTCCATAAAGAAAAATGTTCTGGCTTAAGCCATTTATTTTCCTGTGACAGATATGTGAAAAACACGGATCACATTTGACCATGAGGAGGCAAGTCAAATTTAATACAAAAAAAGAGCTGATGCTGGAATAGTAGATAACAAATGTGCCAACAGGGATCTCAGGGGGGCACCTCCCAAGGAACTTTTCAGCTTTTTCAGCTCCATATCCTGAAGCAGCATCTGACAAACCATCCAGGCAACCAAGGCTCAGAGTGGGTGGTCACCTGAGTGCAGGTTTGCTTGGTATCACCCTGAGCAAGAACACAGCTCTGATCTCACTGTGAGACTGGGATGAGGCAGACAGGACTAATTTCCAGAGGTACTTTGCCAAGTGCTCATTTTGGGCAGTCATTCCTCCTGCCTAAACTGACTGAAATTACAGACCTGGGAACATTAATAGCCCAAGGGAAGAGCTGGGTTTGCTGTTATCATAGCTATGCTTCTTTCAAATTTAAAAGTTTTCTCACTTTACCCCTTTCTCTGGGGTAAGAACAGACGGGCACCCCTGGAAACCTGAAGAAACTACTTGAATAATTGGATGTCAGGAATATTTAAATATTCCACATGCAGGTTCCCAAACATTCCCAGAAATACCACCTACAGAAATTGTCCTGTGGTTTACAACTAAAGTAGCACATTTCATCCCAGAAATTCAAGACAAAGGTTAATCGTCCTTCCACTTTTGACAACAAAGTGTGAAAAAGAACCAGGTCCATTACCAATAACAGTTTTGCTGCCACAAAAGCCATGCTGCTTACACAGCTGCATAAGCAACCTACAGATTTATTACAAAGTCTGTGTGGCAACAATCTTTCCTTGTGGTGGCAAAAACAATCATTGTCCAGGTAGTTAAACACCAGGAAGAACAACTTCCAATTCCATGGCAATTTCCAGAACAGAAAGGGTTCTCTTCCACCTCTAAGACATGAACCAGCATCTCCAGTGTACAACACACTCAGGAGAAATCCTGCCTGCTACACAGAGATGTACTCCCAAAACTGAATGTTTGCAGTTGAGCTGATGTATTCCAACTGTTTTATTTTCCCAAAGGGAGGAACAAACATTCTGCTTCTGAATGGAAGTGCAAAAATACCTCAGAGTTGATCCTACTAACCCTAAAGACTTAGAGGCCACCAGAGATCCAGGATTCTGGATGTTACAGTTTTACTTCTTTTATAAGACTCCCAATATTTCCAAGAATATCTTCAGTTAGTAAATGAATTCTTTATTCTTTCTTATTTGCTGGTGTCTCACCCCTGGGGCAGTTAACAAAAAACAAGATCTCCTACCACCAGACAGGGCTTGAAAGAGATGCATTATGGCTTATGGAGTTTAAATCACAGGACTGAAGTGATTTTTAATGGGTCTTTATTTCCAAACCAGTGTTAATTCTGCTTTGGGTCCTGCACATCTGGATCCTCCTCCCATTTGGGGTTATGCAAGAAAAACCTGTCCATCTAGAGGAGAAGATGTGTTTCATGTGATCCACCAAGGCCTCAGGTCAGGTTCCTCCAAAGAAAATTCCTATTACAAAATTTATGTTCTAAAAGTAGAAATTATATGTTCAAAGGCTTTTCCAAGGAGCTGTAAGACAAATATTTACTGTGCCACAAATCTTCCTCAAGCAGAGTCTGCAGATGTCCAGGCAATATCTGAATATGTGAATAATCAGTGCCAGTGGTTTCCTGTGTGCAGAGCTTTCTGCTCACAGTGTATTATCACTCCCCCAATCAATGCAAATTGAACCTGGGCTTTCCTGAGAAGGTCCAGATTTAATTTGGATTTACTGATTTAATCAGCTGAGAGTTCCTTACATAGTCTGGTCCCCTACAGGCATACATTGACTAAATTCCTGAGATTCTGCATGTGCTGCAAAAGCTAAAAACACAGGGGAAAAGAGGATGGAAAATCTGCTAGGACAGAAGGGAAAGTTCTATTTTTAATATTAATCATGCAATACAAAGATCATACTGACTGGTCACCCTTTCAGGATGATGCACACTGGTATGCAAGATTTGATGCACTGTAGCCCTGGTTCCATGCCTGAGATGTTTTGGTTTTCTGAAATTCTTTTCCCAGGGAATTTTCTGTAAACAGGAGAAATGTTTTTGTAACTGTACCTATGTTACTAATTCCTTTTCCTAGGAGGGACTTCTTCTTGATGTCCCTCTGGTCTGACCAATGTGATTGAAGAAGTTTGCCTTTGTTTCACCAATCAAATTGGTCTGTGTAAAATAGTATAAAAAGAAAACACATCCCAAAAATAAAAAAAATCATTTTCAGCCTTCTAAATCTCAGTCTGTGTCGTTATAATGTAAAATAGCATCAATATACAACCTGCCAATTCCCAGGAACTGTTTTCCCTAAGGGTGGCTACCCAACAGGTCAGGGTTCATCAAGGCACAGCAACTCACCCTCATTTCTGGGTGAAATGAGGACAGCAGACTACCTGAGCATGAGGCCAAGCCCTGTGCTGCACTCCACTGCTGCAGAGTGGGATTTAAGGTCACTTCTGCTGAGAAAAGTGCAGTGTCTGTGTTTACACATGGACAGACCTGCAGAACTTGCATTTCTGTGACGTTTCCAACATCCTGGTGCTGAGCACTCTGGAAAGTCTCTGCAGCAGTTTGTGACAGCACACGTGGCCAGGCAGAGCTGAGTGTCAGCCAGCAGGACAGGCTGCAGCCTCCCTGCACCACCAGCCTGTTACCAAGGACTCTGTAGTCATAACAACAAAATTGAGAGATGCCAATTACCAGAACAGTGAGCACATAATTAGCAGCAGCCTGAACAGCTCGTCATCCTGCAAAACTGAAGAATCAGCAGCAAAAATGCAAAGTGACCAACACAGGAGTAGGTACAAGGAGTTTTCTTCCTACGTTAAGAGTTTCAAATCATGATTTAGAAAATTATTTTTTCCTCCTTTGTAAGGGATGCTTATCACTTGGTACTAGGACAGTATGTGTTCACTCAGTGGAGAAGTCATTATGTTTGATTATATTACTCTGTGGTCTTAAGCACTGATGGATAAGGAAGATCAGCAAGGAAATGCCACAGTTTGGAAATCTGTGTTTTCAATTCTAGAGCTGCACCTTTCACATTGAAGAAAAATATCAGAAGTTGATTATGCATTTGCTACATACATAAAATACAGCTAGAACACGTAAGGGTTTATCTTCCCATTACTTTGTATGTGTGGAATTCCTGTTGATGCAAATCAAAGCAAATTTTAAGCACTGTATCAGCTGCCACTTCTATCACCAGGAATGCCTGTTAGTGATTTTATCACACAATTGTCCAGCATGGGGTCAAAATTCACCCTTCATCTTGTCAGTGGGGGAAACATTCAATCCCTACACAACTCCACACAAAACAGGATTGCAGATTTTCACTGAATCAGAGCACCTGTGGGAAGAACAGCAACACAAACACCTCAAACAGCCTTGTGCAACTGTCTGAAAGGACCTGATCCAAATAAGCACAGTATTCAGTTCTTCCATTTTTCTTTTCCCTCCTGTTTTTACAAGCACAAACTTCATTGTCCAAATAAGCTCCTGTTAAACCTGATGACATCTTTGTTCAATGCCACAGAAAACCATTTGTTGCTCCAACTTGTAAATTTACATTCCCTGCATGGATATCAAATACAAAGTGAATTTTAGAATAGAATACAAGTGAATTGCTAGACATAATCATCACCTTCAGAGGAGCAATACTGTAGGTCAAATGTTGCCCAAAATACTTGCCCTGAAGAGTTCTACTGCTTGGCAAGGCTACTTAAAACAAATTCTTTTTCCTTCAAGCCAAATTCTTCATGCTAGACTCAGAGATCCTCTTTCCAAGGTGTCCCTAAGAACAGCAGAACATCTCTGGAGTTAAGAACAGGCAGACACAGGTTACGGTGCAGTGTTTGGCTTTGATGAATAGCTTGTTAGCCTTTCACCAACTTAACTCCTTGTAGATTCACTTAATTGTTGAAGAAATACAAGGATTATATGGCTCTGTGCCCAATTCTTCTCTAGTTTATGCTGGTGCAAGTCCAAAATAAGTAGAGTTACCACTGTGATGCAAATAAGCCAAGTTTCTGCTCTTTTGTTCCTCAGTAATCTGAAATGTTGATGATTCCTTATCCTTCACAGGCAAGCTGATAAGAACCAGCACCACAGGGAACTATTTTCTAACAGAACCTGCTCTGTGCCTGCTCTGAACCCATTTGTTCCTTATTAGGACCCTGGCACAGCTCCACAGTGCAATGAACATGATTAAAAATGACTTGATGAATTCAGCTCATTGAACAGGTAGCTGTAGCCAGGCTGGAAGGAAGAGCACTGTATGCTAGGTGGAAATACTTCACGTTTTCTAAAAATGCTTGAACAACAATAGCTCTGTGGATCTGAGCACAGGCAAATTCCAGGAGTCCTAATTCCATTAACTGATGGCTGCCAAAAACTCTGCAAGGATCAGGAACAAAACGTGAGGGCGATGGAAAAGAAACCTCTGCATGTCTGCCTGCACCTTCCACCACAATGTGAGTATCTGATCAGATCCTGGGGTATCAGGAAATGGGAGATGATAGAAGAGTCAAGAAAGGAACTGCTCAGCCAACACAGGAGCTGCAAGGCCAGAGGGTGAAGCCTTGCCTCCAAGTCTGGCTCAAATCCCTCCCAAATCCAGGGAAGAGCAGAGCCAGCAGCTCACAGACAAAACCAGGCAGTGCCAACTGGATAAAAAGGGACTGGAGACAAATGGAATTGCTGGGGAGCTCATCAGCCTGCCAGAGACCCAGAGCTGGCTTCTCTGGGGCACACAGGGAATAACAGGGGTTTTAACAGAGTTGTCTGCTGATGGTTTGTGATAAGATTACAAAGACCCTGACTTTAAGAAACGTGCAGTAATTTCATATAAGGCAAGAACTGAGCTAAACCCATCTGGACCTCCTGAGCAGCTATGCATGGCTCATGCACAGGTATTCTAGTATTCTACTCCCTAAGCACAGCATTGCAGGATTTCATTTCCAGCAGAGTTTAAGTGATGGAATAACCAGAAAAGGCTGCACTGGGAGTAATGGAACAGACACAGAACCAGCCCAAATCTGTAACAAACCCCTCCAAGGTCTGAAACTTGATTACAAGTGCTCTTGATTATTAAAAGCGAGACAAGAAAAACAAACAGGGGAAACAAATCTGCTGCTTTCATCTAACAAAACACATTTCAACGTTTTTCCAGGAAAAAGCATCAGCTCTTTGAATACTTTATATTATACATACGCCTTCAACTCTGCTGCTGATCTTGACAGCTGCACTTTAATTTATTTGCACGACTCTTATTGGAAGTTGAGTAAAATATGGAACACAGTGAGTCCACACAGTGATTTAGAGCCATTACATCCACATCTGTCACCAGCTGCCAGTCGGAACACGATCTGCCACGCCACTGGCAGGCATTCCCTTCATCGGTAATAAAATCTAGGGCTATATTTCTTTGAGATCTACCAATATTCACTGCATAAAAGCAAGCTGCCCTGAAACATGGGCAGTAAAACTGAGAGGAATTCACACACAACCTCCAAGCTTCAGCTGTGAAGAAAACAGTGGCCCACTTATCCTGATGTTATTGGAAATGCCTGGACTTTATCTGAGAATGTAAATCACCCCTTTGTATAAATTAAAAGATCTTCCCAATGACACAAAGCCAGGTTCTAACCTAGAACACAGAGGATATATGTTACAGGGAGAAAAAAGTGCTTCACATACACCCTTTTTTTTCTTTTTATAGGGTTCTTAGGAGCTCATTTGGAATTTACTGTGCATGTAAATGCCAAATGAATTCCAAGTACTGCATTACTGCCAATCCATTACACCCAGCCCTGCAATTTTAACTTACAGCTCCTAACTGCCTGTGGCACCGGTCAGGATTCCTGTTCTTACACTCAGATAATCTTGTGGATCTGTGGAAATCACTTTGTTAACATTTCATCACCAAATCAGGGATGCTTTTGCTGGAACATTGCCCAAGGTTTCGTAAAGGAAACACAAACACAAGAGAGGCTCTGAGTGAGCTCTGCCCCACAACCAAGAGTACTAAAATGACTTTTACAGATAGTTATTAAATTTAACCATGAGTTTAAGGGCGTTATTTATGAGGCACTGCCACAGCAAGTAGGAACTGACAAAAAAACTAGAGGATACTGCTGCCTCTTCCATCTTATTCATTGAAATGACTGGTAAAATTCCAGAGGGACACCAGGAAGGTCAGCAGGCAGTGTCCCCTGCTGCAGAAAGAAGTGTCCCCTTTGCTGGGAAATCCAGCACAATGCACCTGTAAGAGCTGGAGGTGAAGCTGGATACCCTCCAGCAGTTCATGGTCCTGAGAGACAGGAACAGGGAACTGAGCAGGATCATAACCACAGGCATCAGGAAAGAAGAATTCGGCTTGTTCAAGATCCTGGACATGGTCCTGGACAGAAGAGTGGTCCAGGAAAACTGCTGGATTTTCAAGGAGCTCCTTGTCAAAATTCAATGTTCCCTGCTAAGTTGCTCGTTCAGTTTCTACCACTGGCAACAGAATTACTGGAGCTGGTTCCAGGGTTCTGCAGAGCACACTCAGCTCACAATGACACACAGAGCTCAAAAGTTCAAGGAAATGTTCACAGCAGCAGCCTGAAACAGCTCAGGACTAGGGAGATACTCATAAAGCCAGAGAGGGGTCAGAGCAGGTGTAGGGAGCTGCTGGCAGCTCCACAAACAGACTGTCAATTTTGTGCTTGCAGTGTATTGAAGATTCTCTTCATCAGAAAACCAATATTTTCATAAAGGTTTTGTGTACGTGCTCATCAGAGCTGCTGCTGTAATTTACACTTACATGTTTAAGCTTGTTTTCACTGCAGGCGTAAACAAGGGTTTGATTTTTAAAGATCTGGGCTTTCAAAGATCTACCTGTAACACCTGCCAAAAGAACTCCCAACAACTTGAGAGAAGGTCCCCAGCTGCCTGAAAAAAAAAAATTAAGCGAAAAAACAAAAACAAAACAAAAAAATATTTTGCATTATTCAACACAAGGAAGCAAAATATACTAAAGAATTAAAGCCAGGCTGTGGTGCAGTTTGTCTTACCAACATAAGGTCCACACAGGCTTCTGCTAAGCTTTGATTGTGTGAAGACAGCAGGCAATGTGACAGATCATGAGGAAAGCAGCACACACTCTGCTCCCATGGCACAATCCCACAGGTATCCCAAGCTGTGCCTGTGTTTTGTGGCCAGAACAGAATTCACAAGTTGCTCTCCACAATTAGCTAACTTGACCCACATGGCCCTTTTCAAGTATCTTTTTAAAGTGGCTTTGTGCTTGAATTGGGTGTTACAAAGCCCTTCATTTCTTTGACTCATTGAGTTTAATCTCCTTCACATGTTTAGCACCAGCAAAATCTGCCTCTTCAATCAGCAGGATCCCTCAGGAGACCCAAGGTAACCACCTGAAAGGAGCACAGGCACATCAAAGTGGAGATTTTAGAGATTTCATCTGATACCATTAATTACTCAGCTAGGCTAATTTGCCTCTGAATTGCACCCAGTTCCTATCCTCAGAAGCCACAGCACAGATTTAGATTCTAAGCCTGTGAATCAACCTTTTTTAAAGGAGCTGTAGTATTCAGACATCAGTAGACCCAGTGATGAAAACCAAGACACAGCTCACCCTTTCTCAGGACAACAAACCCATGCAGGTGAGCTGAGGGAGGGCAGCAGCAGCCGGTCTTGTGCTCACTTTCACTAGAATTAAGAGAGAATAAATGATTTTGCTTAAGATGATGTCACACTGGGACATATTTCTTCATGTCTCAGTTGAAGTGCCTGGATGTTAAACTCAACTGTGTTTGCAGGCAAGGTTTTTCAATGAGAAGTAATTTATGTGGATGGTAGCAGCACATGCATTTCACAATTAGGTGTGAAATAAATCTAAAGGCATTGTATTCTTACATGTAAACAGACAAAAATGCTCAGTACCTGCACATGAGGAGAATTCAGTGTGCAGCTGTGGGATTCTTGTGTTCCTGGTTAAGAAACATCCCTCAGGATGTCACTGTAACATATTCAGCAGAATTAACTGCAGCCTGGTGTAACACAGGAGGCAAATGCAATGACTCAAACTAGCACTTAGATATCACAGCTCTCCCACACAGGGCCAATTTCATGGCAAACTTCACAATTCCTCCCTGCAGAAGATGGAGAATCCTGGTGAACAACATACAAGCACAACTGTTGAACACAGTCCTATTCCTTTATGTGTAATCTGACACACAAAAAGCACCAAAGAACTGCAGCAGGGTTCAGAGTGAGATAAAGATCTCCTCGTTCCCTCTGTCCCAAGATTATCTGTATTATGGGATTTACTGCTATTGTTTCATTTGTTGGGAAGAGCAGTGGAAAATGTGACCATGGATCACTTCTGGTGGTTCAAATGACAAGGCACCCATAGGACAGGTAAGATTTGCAAACTGAATATGGAACACACTTACAAACCCTTCTTTTTCCACCACCAGGACTGGATGATAACAAAAACTTGCTTCCAGAGGTAAATTCTGTGATGTGCTTTAGCCTAAACAGGCACAGCTGGCAGGATCTATATCCTGCTGTTCCTCCTCACCTGGTCTTTGTAGTTTCTCATTAATCCATGTCAGTGTCCCATCTACAGTCAAATGGATCCAGCCTTGCTAAATGATTCATCCCACCTCTATTAAACACACAATTCCATTCTCTTTTTTCCTGCAAGGTTCTCAGAATGGGCAGGGACTCACTCCTGGGGCCATAGAATAGTTCTGCCCCTCTTCCCAAAGGATTATGTGCTGCCCTCTGTCACCTCACAGCTAGGTGACAAATGGTCAGAGCTTAGGTTTTACTGATCACAAACCAGCCATTTTCCCATCTTAAATTATGCTGAATGTGTTCACCACACCAGAGACTCCCAAATACAACCAAGAAAGAGCTGGTAGAAACCAGAAGCTCATAAAGAACTAAACAAGAACCCAACTTCTTCATTTTTTTGTTTTTCCCCACAGCAGGGGAGTGAAACAAGATGATCTTTAAGGTCACTTTCCAACCCAAAGCATTCTGTGATCCCACCTGTGGCATTAAGGACTGACAGGAACACCCCAGGATTTATGCCTGCAATATGCAGTTTTCAGGCCAGTTTGGTTTATCAGGTTATCTTTTCTGGTTGTTTGACAGGGCTCTGTGTCCCTAATGTACAATGTGGTGGCTTAAAGGACTGCTTGTTTTATTTCCTTTAATCAGATAAAGAGATGCCAGCAGAGGAACCTGTGGGGAGGAGGGGCAGAATATCAGGGTCTGATGCAGCAGCAACAGTTCCCCCCCAGTATCCAACAGTTCTGCTGGAACTATATGCCTTTGTCTCAAAATTTATCTTTACATAAATACATGTTTTTCATCAATATTTTCACAGGTGCTGGCCTGAAAGATCAAGGTCCTCAAAAATGCAAAATGGTTGCAAAATGTGGCAGAATTTGCAGCCAAGGGACAGCTGTTGAAAATTGCTCATTTAACAACAAGAAAGAAAAAGTGCTGGAAAAGCTTGTTTTAAACAATCTCCTACATTTAGAGGAGCCCCCAAATGCATTTCCTAAGTGTGCATTGTAAACTATCCGCCCTATTAACTTTTCTTGTTAAAAAAAACCGCACACAAAAAAGCCAGGAAGTAGAAAGGCAACTTCCACTCTGCAGAGGTGTAAAAGGGAAAACAAAGCTTTGAAGGCAAATTTCTCAAAGTAAGGAAAATAAGAGTTGTAATGAGGCAATCTAAATCTGCTGTGAAGAGTAGAGATGAGGAAGAATATAATTTCCCGTGATCTGTTATTTCCTTTAAAAGCCCCTTAGAATGAATGTAGAGTAGCCTATATTTGAATTTTACTCTATCTGGTCAAGGAAGAAGATGGAGAAAGAAAGTAAAAAAACAATTAAAGTAGAAAACCACTTTTCATAAAGCTGTAAGTGAAAAACCTTGAGTGAATGAAGAGCCACACATCTTACAATGAACTGTTTGTTCACCACATCCCTGTATGAACCCTCCAGTACAGAAAACTTGCTCAACAAAGGAGAAGCAGATAATTTTTACATTAAGATCTTGTCTTTCCATGAAACATGAATGCTGAGAGCATCTTCATTTCCAGGAGTAGTAGAGTTTGAAATTTTTCAGAATAGATTCAGCAAGGTCCTGAGGGACAGATAATTAAAGAAGCAATACTACCTGTGGGAAGCAGCACACATTAGGGTATGAATCAAAACCAGAGTTAGAATCCACTCCGTGTCAGCTGGAATAGATCTGCTTTCCATGGCACATCAATTTGAAATGTTTCTGACTCCTGAACTCTGACATGAGAACAGTGAGGGAGGAGATAGGATCAATACCAGAATACCTGAGGTAAAGAACAAACTGATTCAACTCTCTGGGGAGAGGCAGCTTAGTGCTGAACGTGCTTTGCAGAAGGGAAAATGCTGTCCAGCTGCAGTGGATTCCTCTCACCCTTCCCACAGCTCCCTGCCTGCCAGTCACACCCCAGGGACTGACAGTGACTGTGTGGATGGAGGGGAATTGCACAGGGAATCCCTCCTCATCCTCACTGGTTCTGGTTTCTCCACCGTTTCATCCTCTCTCTGTCATGTGAGTGGGTGTGGGCAAAACAGAAAAATCAGTGTGCCAGAGTTTGCTGAAGAAAATAAGAAGTGTAACTGGTCACTGAGGTGTGAGTCTGCCATCCTTAGCAGCAGCAGGCACTCCAAAAATCACCAGCTCTCAGGGGTCAGTACCCTCTGCGGGGCCCTGCCCCACAACAGAGCAGCTGGTGGCACCCCCAAAGACAGAGATAACCCTCAGAGACAGAGATAGCCACACCTCCTATGTAGGTGATGCTTCTATAGAAGAAGAGAGAGAAACTTTGCTGAAGTTTCCTCTCCAAGGTCTCCTTTGAAGATGTTACACCTCTGCACAGGGGGAACTGCAGACCCTTGTCAACACCAACACACCAGAGGGGTTGGTTTTGGCAGAGTATCCCAGTTCCCACTGCCAGCTTGCCAATGTTACAAATATCTCTTTTTGCACCCATTGCAATGATGTTGTGCAGCAGCAATCCCCACCATTAATTACTTTACAGGAGAGAAACTTGTCCCCTGGGTATATTTTACACCTTATCTACCCTTTATTGCCTCCTGCTCCCAAATCCTTCTCAAATCAACCTGAGAGGAGACAGATGGGGAAAATAAAAAGATTCTTTTCACAAAAAACAGTGGCTATGGAAAGGGATTCCAACTGAAAAAAAAAAAACAAAAACCACCCATCAAATCACTCTGCTTTCCTCTGCATCTCTTAAAAGAGTCTTGCAAATGCCAGTGAAAATGATGGGGCGTCTGATGTTTTGACAGAAGCAAGAACATCATTAAGGTAAGAGCTGTCAGCAGGTATTTTATTTTCTCCCTGAAGAATAAGGCTACTCTTTAGGCATTACTTTTTTTACTAATCTTTTTTCTTTCATTTCCATTCTGTAATTCAATCCTGAAAGATGGCATATTTTATTTGCCTGTGAACTGGATAGATTAGAGAGCAGCAGTGATGGCTCGTGAATATAACCATGTGTGGTTCCAAGTCAGCTACCAGCAGAGATGCACTAATTGTCCTGCCACTGGGATAAGACAGGAAAACTACTCCATGTCCAGGTGCAGTCCTTATTAAGGCAGAAAACAATGCTGAGGTAAAATTAATGTAACAGCAAGAGAATATTCAAAATTTCATTATTTGTTACATGCTAAATAATGGCACATATAGCTCTAAAAAACAAAAATAAGGTGGTTTTCTGTATGTATTTACAACCTCATCAGACTCCAAGTATGAATTACTATTAAATTCCCAGTAAAAGCACTGGGAACTCAGGACCACCTACAAAGGAGCTCTCCACATTAACAAGGGGGAGGAGGTTCAAGAAAAACAGGGACAGACCTCAGGAGACAACTGGTGACAAGAAACAAATAAAGGAATGGGATCAGGGAGCCAAATCAGATGAAATGCAGAGGGAACAAGGCAGGACACACCTGGTCCAAGGCTTTGGGAGAGCCCAGGGTGCTGCTCACAGGAACAACACCTGGAGATTCACCAAGAGTATCAATGAGTGCTGAACCCTGCTACTGCCAGGCCCCAGCTGGGAGAACTGGGGTCCAAATCCAGCAGCTGACAGGAACTGCAGCTCTTGACAGACAGAATACTTAAGGTTCACTCAGAGGAAATTCCTGGAAGGTACTCAGAAACCCAGTGGCACTTATTTAATCCACCACACAGAATGAGAACTCAAATCCTTCCCCAAAGGAGTGTGACATGTCAGTCTGGGAGAGAAGATTAGAGAGGTCAGACAGATCTGTTGGCCTCCTCAGAAGACAGTTATCAATAAAAGAAAAGGTTGAATCAGAAAGGGGAATCACAGCATATTTAATCAGGAGTAATAAAGGAGATATTTATGATCTCTACTAATTTGTTTGGTGGTTGTTGTTCAGAAATCCTTACTTAGTCATTAAAAAGACAAGCCACTTTTAAATATTGTTAGCAAAGACGTTTCTATAGAAGAACAGCAGACGTATGGGAAAGTGAGTCAGATATTTATGTTCCCTTTTAAAAATAAAATTAGCAAGCTTTTAGAGGAACACACTGTTTCCACATACATAAAAGCATCCCTGATTATATCTGCAGTCTCCAACCCATGCAGGAGTTTTGCTTGTTCTGGTCTGTACACAGCTTTTGCTCCATTCACGTGGCAAATCTTAGTGAGGAATATTCCCTCAGAGAGAAAAACCATTATGGAATCGTGGAATATCCATGAGGGAGGGACCCACAGGATCACCCAGCCCAGCTCCTGTCCTTGCATAGACACCCCAACAACCCCACCCTGGGCATCCCTGGCAGCCTCAGGGCCGTGCCCATTCCCTGGGGAAATAAAAGACTTTTTGGAATCAAAGTTCCTTTACTTTCCCAGTGAATACACATGGAAGGGAGTGGACAAATGCAGAAATGAGCATTGCACATTGAAAATCTGTTTGGTCCAACAAGCTCATTCATCATAGGTGCTACAGCAGGTTTACATTCTTCCTGAAGTGCCGAGAAAATTGTGAGATGCTGCATCTTCAAACCTCCTCATCAGCTCCAAGTTTGCCAGCCATGTATTATCTCAAAATGTCGTAAACATGGATGTGGTGAAGGCTCTTCATGAAGAAAAAAAAAAGCCCCATCTGGTTCAATGCAATCAAATCAATGAAAAATCAAACAAAAATTCTAAAATTACGCATTTTTAGCTACTAAAAAGCTTTTTCAGTTTTTGCAAGGACATTCATAGCCCATCATCTCTTCTTTGAAACAGATGGCAGTGGTGTTTACTGTGGGTTCTTTTGCACCACAAATCCACAAAGAAAAAAGCTGTTTTCAAGAAGTTTCTTTTTATCCACTGAATTATAAGGTGTCTTGCACTAAAATAAACTTCGTTGCAATGTTGCAAATGAAACATGAACTGGCTTTAACCTGTCCAAAACCAGCACTCCCTGAGGTGGTCTTTGAAGAACATGAAAGGCTTTTGTTTACTAATTACATTTGAAATCACTTTTTTCCAACTGATAAGTAAAACACTAATTGGTTATAACTGATGTGACCTCCAGATACCCCAGGCACTGTGCTAATCATCTGCCTGTCCCTCACTTGGAAAAACAGAATTCAAACCTCCTTTTCAGCCCAGCAGTTTTTAGCCTGTGGCTTCATGATACAGAGACTTGAACAGGCAGCAATATTCATCTTAAAAATGCCTCCTTTTTGGGTCACCCACTCCACAGAAACTCTGGGATTCAGGTAAAGATACAATGGCTTATTTTTGCACAAGTTGTGGCAGGGGAGAGGAACTTATTCTTCCCTCACACAGTGAGGACTGCACAAAGCTCCAGACAGGGTAATTCCTCCCTAAGGACATCAAGGACTCTCAGCTCCAAGTCTCATCCTTTTATCCCTGAATTAGAAACCTATTTCCTGGTCAGGATAAAGGAACAGCATCAAAGCACAGTGAAGCAGCAAGAACTGGGAAACAAAGGAGAGATAGGATAGGAAGATATGTAAGGTGGGAAGTTCTGGTTTGGTGGATGGGCAAAAGAATTCAAAAAAGGTGGATTTAAGTGCACAGAGAGCCCTGCACAGAAATAGGGATGGCCACCACTCCTGCAGATGGTAGAAGCTGACTAAATTTGAGAAATCCAACCAAGTCCTCGAACACTCATTAAGGTCTCATCCCAAAACAACTCTCAGTGCCAATGAACCACAGAAAATTGAATGGAAAAGTGAATTTTCCTGTTATCACAAGGGTAGGGGGTGCTGAGCCAAATATTCAAACAAATCATCCACGTGTGTACTTGCTGCTCTGGATTACCTGCTGGCACCACAGGGCAATGTGCAGATATTTGACCAGAACATTTGTGTACATCCCACAAAATTTTGTTTTCTTTCTGAATATTGATCCCACACTCCACATCCTTCATGATTATATTCCTGTCAATTAAATTAGTATTTTTTAATTTTCCTGAAAATGCAATCCAGCAGAGTTTTGCTGGATACTTTTCTTTTTTTTCCCTCTCCAAGGGATGCTTCCAAACAGGAACATACCAACACCTGCAACAGAAAACAGACTGCAGACCCTACCAAGGCATCAGACAACTCATTTCACACACAAATTGTTTGAGATATAATTTCAGGCAAGGTAAGTGATCCTAACACGTTGTTACATTTTATGCCATTGGCCTCAGGGCCTCAATCACAGTCATTTAGTTAAATTCCACATTAAGTCCCCTGGGTTCAGTTCTCCACAAAAGTTAACAAATATTGGCTTAGAGTAAATGTTTGCTCTCACACATGACAGAGAGCATGGCAGATCTCCCTGAGCTTGTAGTCCTGGGTAACTACAGCCACTACCCTAAATACACCATGATTTAAAGTTTACCCTGGCACAGAGCTACAGCCACTCTGGAAATAATCAGAAATAATCACATGAAGTGATATCAAGTACTGCAATTTTGAGCATTTGTTTTAGCAGCCTCAGAGAGCAAGTCCCTGGTCACTTTTACAAAGAGAAGCAGGTGTCTGGAGTCCTCCAGGGAAGGTCTGCTCTGCTCAGCTCTAGGTACTCAGCTCCGGCAGGTGAATGTCTCACGTTGCCAACTAACAAGCAGATTTCTGTTTCTTTGGAGAACTGCAACCACTACCATAATTGCTGCCTTTTAGTTTGTCTCCCATCTCCATCTGTTTACAGAAGTTCAGCAAATACCCAGTTTGATTCTCTGCTGTGCACACAAAAGGACTTTTTCCTATCAGGAGCCTTAAAGACCCTCCCTGGAGCTGTTCACAGAACCT
Source organism: Argya squamiceps (assembly GCA_037834095.1). Lineage (NCBI taxonomy): Eukaryota > Metazoa > Chordata > Aves > Passeriformes > Leiothrichidae > Argya > Argya squamiceps. Next base: position 3,315,924 of record JBBMKD010000067.1, on the reverse strand, counting down.
GGATGTGGCACTCAGTGCCCTGGGGTGGGTGACACGGTGGGGATTGGGCACAAGGTTGGGCTTGATGACCCCGGGGGCCTTTTCCAACAATAATGATTCCATGGTTTTATCTCTAACTGTGACAACCCTTGTTTGAGTAACCACGAGGTAATACTTGGGAGAAAACAGAAGGGAAGAGCTCAGTGCTGTTCCTTATCAGCACAAAGCTCCAGAATCACAGACCAGGTTGGAAGAGACCTTCAAGATCATCGAGTCCAACCCAGTCCCAACACCTCAACTAAACCAGGGCACTAGTGCCACATCCAGTCTTTTCTTAAATACAGCCAGGGATGGTGACTCCACCAACTCCCTGGGCAGTCCATTCCAGTACTTTATGACTCTTTCAGTAAAAACCTCTTTTCTAATATCCGACCTATACTTCCCTTGGTGCAGCCTGTGTCCTCTCCTTCTGTCAGTGCTGCCTGGAGAAAGAGACCAACCCCCACCTGAGCACAGCCACCTTTCAGGGGGTTGTAGAGAGTGATGAGGTCACCCCTGAGTCTCCTTTTCTCCAGGATAAACAACCTCAGCTCCCTCAGTTGTTCCTCACAGGGTTTGTGTTCTCAGCCCCCCACCAGCCTCGTGGCCTCCTCTGGACGTGCTCAAGTGTCTCAACGTCCTTCCTAAACTGAGACACCCAGAACTGGACACAGCACTCCATGTCCTTCCTAAACTGAGGGGCCAGAGCTGGACACGGCACTCAATGTCCTTCCTAAACTGAGGGGCCAGAGCTGGACACAGCACTCAATGTCCTTCCTAAACTGAGGGGCCAG
>JBBMKD010000067.1:3274720-3315012 GCA_037834095.1 Argya squamiceps | reverse complement strand
CCTCACCAGTGCTGAGTACAGGGGCAGAATGACCTCCCTGCTGCTGCTGGCCACACCATTCCTGATCCAGGCCAGGATGCCGTTGGCCCTCTTGGCTACAAGGGCACTCTGCTGGCTCATGTTCATGGCTGTCACCAGCACCCCCAGGTCCCTTTTTGCCTGGGCACTGTCCAGCCCCACCACCCCCAGCCTAGAGCATTGCAGGGGGTTACTGTGGCCAAAGTGCAGGACTTGGCACTTGGACTCATTAAACTTCATCTTATTGGACTCTGCTCATCCATCCAACTGTTCCAGATCTCTCTGCAGAGCCATTCTCCCTTCCAACAGATCAACACATGCTCCCAGCTTAGTGTCAAATTTACTAATGAAAGACTCAATATCCTCATCCATTGTCAATAAAAACATTGAACAGAGCTGGCCCCAGCACAGATCCAGAGACCAACCCCTACACACACAGTCCAGGTCTGGCAGGTATGGATGGCTTTTTCTCCTAAAATGAACTTCTGGGAGAAGCAAAACCTGGTGGTGTCTGCAGGGGTCAATGGGACAAGAAGAACAGGGGCATGTGATCAAAGCTGTGCCACACAGATGCTTTTGTGTTTTGCTCTGATACAGCACTGGGGTTTGGTTTGTGTTACTTAAAAACATTTTGTCACAAAGCACTTCATAGTTTGATCATAAAAGTTGACCCATTTCTCCCAAAGGATGTAAACACAGTATCTCACATATCCAACAACAAGCTGAACTTCCTTTTGCTCTCAGCTGGTGACACAACTGCCTGAACTTTGCCTTGGTCAACAGACACAAATGGTAAGAGAAAGCACATGGTAGGGACTGTAACCTAATGAATAAACAAATTTAAAAATATACACATTTTACATACAGTATTAACATTACATTTTAAAATAAACTGCCTTTCCTCTTCTGCTTTCCACAAAAACACCTATAAAGCCACGTGTATCAACAGTGCAGCCCCACAGAAGAACTCACTGCTGGAAGTGCAAATAAACCTCCACTACTGTGGAATAACCCTATCAATGCAAGTGTCTTACTGGCCAATTATTAGTCATTTCCTCCATTCCCTTCCACCAGAATTACCTAGTGCATTTTCTCCCATTCAGATTGAAAACAGAGTAAATACATGCTGCAGGAACCATGAGGGCCATTTGTCTGATCTTACTGACAGAACTTTGATTGATGCAAGGAAAATTATCACCTCACCTGCAGCAAAACATTTTGATGTGGGCAGAGGTGTCTGTGAGTGGATAACGTTATAGCTGTCACTCCAACTGCTGCCCTGGAGAGCAGCTAATGAGAAAGGCAAGGAACAGGTGCCTATAAAAATATCAGAGCTGACACAAATACCTACAATGGTTTTACCCAAGACAGAACCCTCCCTTTTTTTACAGCCTTTCAAGCAAGGCAGTACAGTACCTACCACTGAGTGCAGTAAATACAGGAGGCTGCTAATTTACTGTACACAGCCACCTGAAATGGCTTTCATTAGAACAGCTCCCCAGCTGCACAGTATGAACTTCAGGAGGCTGTTTCCTCATGCTCTCACGTGATATTCAGGTCATGCTTTGTGTGAGAAAGTTTATTTTACTGTAGTTCCTGGCAGCATTGTTGTGGAAGCCATGCTCAGTGAAGGAGCAAGTCCATTGCTGATACACATTTATATAATTTCTTTTTTCCTGCTGAGACTTCAGATAAATCCAATCCACCTGTGCCACTCATTCCTGCTTTTGAAACAGAGATATAACTCTCTGCTAAACCTCTACAATACCCGCCCCCCCCCCCCAAAAATCCCAGGGGTGAAAATGCAGGGTGAAGAGCTAACTTACTTTAGCTGAACTAAAGGAAGTTCAGCTGCCAGAGAGTAAAGATGGCTCTGAGGTTGGTTAAACTTTAGAGAGTTAAGCAAATCCTATTGTGTAAAAATATTCTGGGGTGTTTTGCATGTGCTTAGAGGTCACAGACACTCTGTGGTTTACATATGTCTATTCATGTGCCAGCTGGGATAGTGAGCACTAAGTTGTATTTTCCAAGTAAATACATCTGTTTAGCTCTTCCCCCTCCTAGTTTCACTCAATTTGATTATCTGCTAGCTGGAATGACCAGGGAGGATCTGTCTCAAGCACTGTGAGCCAGAGAAAAATCCTCACATTCAAGGTTAGGTTGCAGGTTTTCACTTCTCTGAAACGATCAAGGCAAACTTGACAGAAAAAAACCAAAACAATTCACAGCTAAGGCTGGCAACCTATTGAGATGTAGGCAACAAAAACGAAACTTAAATGATAAAAACAGAGCCTTTGCTAAGCATCAGTAAATTCTGGATGTAAAAAAACCCAACCAAACCAAACCCCAAGATATTAACCAGAGGATCACTCTGCCTGGGAGCCCTCCCTCTCCCTGACCACATAAAAAATCACAGGGATGAAGCAAACCTCAGGAACTTGGTTCAAAAATCCCCCCTACTTCCCATAAAAGGTCAACAATAGTAGTACTACCAGCTCTAGTAATCTAATGTCCCAGTTCTAGCAGGCAGACACACCAGAGCTGCCTGACAACCACTTCAGTCTTATAAAAACCAGGCAAATCTTTCCTTACCACTCAATACTTCTCTTTTTATTTCAGGTTTTTATGACACAGAGTTTCACAATACCCTGCAGAGCACAACACTCCTTCCAGCCTTCCCTCTCCTGGGCTGTATCTCTGTTTATTTCCAGTTTAAAGCTCAGCCTTGAAACATACTTCTTGATTTAGGCTGTTCCCTCAGAGAGACACACAGTATTACACCAAAAGATCAGTTTTTCCTTTTTTCACAAAATGCATTTTGAGGCAGCAATAAATGCTAGAAATTCCAATATGCTGCACAGTGTGCTGTTCACCCTGAGAGCTGCAATGATGGGTGATAGGTGCTGGTATTTGACAAAAAGCATTCCAGAGCCTGTGAGAAACTGGGGAGGATTGAAACTACCACTCAATATTCCTGAAAAAAAGATAAGGAAAAAGGTGGGAGAGACACAATCTGAGACTCATTTACTCCAAAAGAATATGTATAATGGCCAAACTATCAGCTCAGCTCACTGCTGGTGACAGTCTGGTTGCCAGATCTCAAAATACTGTCTGTACTTTACTCCCATCAGAGTTAAAAGACATAAATACGGAGAGAAACAGAAGGAATTCTGAAAAAAAAAAAAAAAATACTACAATTCCACTACAAATCTGGGAATTTTGCCTCGTGGATGAATTCCTGAACACAAAGCTGAGAACAAAGGTCACTTCATTCATCCTTCTGCTCACAATTCTGCTGGACAGTTCAGTGTTGATGAAACAGCACAGGACTCCCAAGGCACTCATGAACAGATCCAAAGGTTTGGGACAGCAGGTGGAGCAGGAGTCCCCATATTCCCTCAAAATACCCCAAATTTAACATGCCAGGGAACAGATTTTGGTGCTGTGGAACAAGTTCAGCCCTCACGGTGTGCAGGCAGGGTTAGAAACGTAGTGCAGGAGCACACACAAAATTCCTGCATGTCCCAGCTATTAAAGCTTTTCTGTGGCACCTTCTGGAGTGACCTCGAGGGATTTCTTTCTGGGACTGACACCAAAAGGCTGTTTGATTACAAATAATGTTAAATTTAACCTGAACTGAAAACCAGTGACTTCCATCAAGTCTCCATTAGTTATTTTTGAGGTCTCCAGGATACTTTCTCAATAACTCATGTATTAATTGTTACTGTTTGATGCAGATGTTCACCATGTAGGCAATGATCTCCTGTCACTTGAAACATTGTTCGTGGAACAAGTGGTTTTCCTTAACCATGTAGGACAGGTTTATAGTGCCTCTCCCTGTCTCTCTGGTTTGTGCTAGAACTGGGGAAAGAAACATTAATAAAATCCATGTGCTTAAAGGTTTCCCCATTCCACAGCAAGAAAGAGAACAAACCTGGTAATGAAACGCATTCATTGTGGAAACAAAAGAAAATATTTCAGAAATATACCTGAGAGTCCAGATTGATATATTTTCCCCAAAACTGACAGCAGCTCTTCAACAGAACAAGGGACCTTGCAAAGACACTTGAGACACATAAATTAACCAAACAAAGCCAAGATTGTGGTCAATACGAGTTCACATTCAATACCTCAAGATTGATTATATTTAGAAGAAAGGCTTAAGATATGTTAGCTGCAAAAGCTGGAAACATCCCACTCAAATAAGGTATAGACACTACACAGGGAAGATAATTAAGTATTTAAAGAGCTTATCTAAGGCTGGTGAGATTTTCTATGATTTAAAACCTTTCAATCACAATCTTTTTTGAAGACTCTTCTGCTTTATTTATCCAGCAGTGCTCGTGATGCGAGAGTGACTTGTGAATTCTGTGGCCTGCATTTTATTCTACAACACGTCGAATGAGATTTAACATTTTTTTCTTCCTGCCATGACAGCTGTAATTGAGGTGAGATACATGAAAAATAATAAAACTTCCTTATGAGTGCAGAGCTGCTACACCTGGGACTGAGCCACACAGAAAATCCTCATCCTCTCTGTTGAAAGTAAATCCTGGGAGAATAGTCTTGTCCCTCTTGAAACTATCACAGCTCTAATGAAGGCTATTAAAATTCCCTTTTTGCTCAGAAAACACCATTAATCCCACTCTAAAGACTCTAACAGTACTGTGATTCCATGAAGACGAGATATAAAGACATTATGGCGAATTTGAGGATAATTCAATACCAGAATGATTTTCCTTCATCTCCTTGACTAAATGCAGTGTCAACTAATGCTGAATCAAATCCCAGTGGACAGGCTTTGAGAGGACCATGGATGTGGGGAAAAAGTTCTGTCTTGGAGGCAAAAATGTATTTTTCCTAATTACTCCATTTTAAATCCTGTAAGAGAAATTAATGAAACAGTCTTAAGGAATCCTGGGGATTATATATATGTAAGTTATATAAAATGCTTGTTTATGACAAGATTTGAGTTCTCAGGAGCAGTTGGGTTTGTGACTACAATACTGAGCATAAAACCTTCCATGAGCTGAGTGATTGCTGCATGATCTGAATGGCATCAACAAAAGGCAAAAAATCAGTGTGCCAACATCCTGGGTCATCCTTGAAGCACAGTATTCTTGACACAAGTAAAAAACAAATTATCTGCAAGGCTCCTCAAGTGTAGCACAGGTAAGGTTAAGTAAAAGGGAGGTGGGAGAAAACAATATAAGAGCAAGCATGAAAGTGTTTATATTTAGAGTTTCAACCTGAAAATCATGGGAAATACTGATAAGTTACTATTTGATGAGCAATCTGGGTCAGAAGACTGAATAATACCAGACTGCTGATCAACAGGCAGCAAGACATGGTCAGCAGTGTTCACAGGGGTCAGTCAAAATGTTGTGAACAGCAGCAGCAAAAGAAGGCTTTGCTGTAACATGAAGGAAAGAAAAGAGAAAATTACAGAAGCAAGTAATCCAAACCTATTCCATTTTAATTTGTGTCTGTACCCTGCTGAGGGAACAAACAGTCTGTAAGTTGTAGTCTGTCATGTAAGTCAGTAGTAGCTGCAGGGTAATAAATAGGACAGTAAAGCATTTGCAAAGTCTGATTTATGGGATCCAAACAGAGAGAGCCCAAGTCTTGCAGCTATTTGCATCTTCCTCACATGCAAACAAGCACTGATGGAAAGTTTCCTGCTGAGAAAGAGAGATAGAGGCAAGAGATGCACTGGAGAGAAACCTGGTTAGAAAAAAAAGGAGAAAGAGGACTGGAATAATTTCTTTAGACAGAGGATTTGTGTATCTTGGCACCAGAGCAGAGCACAAGGACAGAATCACAGATGGGTTTGGGTTGGAAGGGACCTTGAAGATCATTTAATTCCAATCCCCTGCCATGGGCAGGGACACCTTCCACTGTCCCAGGCTGCTCCAAGCCCTGTCCAGCCTGGCCTTGGACACTTCCTGGGATCCAGGGGCAGCCACAACTTCTCTGGGCACCCTGTGCCAGGGCCTCAGCACACTCTGAGTAAAGAATTTCATCCCACCATCTAATCTAAATCTCTTCTCTTTTAGTTTAAAACCATTCCTGTTCACCTTGAAGGCGTAATAGTGCAGCTGTTCAGTAGGCAGTGTGGACTTCTGGGAGCTAGGAAACATCTATTATGGGGTTTTCTTCTCAAATTCTATGCCAATTGATAAAATAGTTGCAGGGCTGGCTGTAACCATCACCCTGTTGCTCAGCAGGTTTCTGGTCTTGGATCTAAAGCATCTTTAAAAGTCACAGCTGGACAGGGGTGATGGGGAGGGCGTGAGCTGAACCAGTCTCCCAGTCCCAGGGGAAGTATTTTCCATGGCAGAAAATCAGCACATCAAAGCTGGAAAGCAGTGCAACAGGTTTGAGGGGATGATTCTGTGGGAAGAGTATTTCATCAGCTTGCAGCTAGAATGGATGCTGGGAAGTATTTGCTTTGAAAGATGAAGCATTCTTCAGTTGGGTAGAGATGGAAAAGGAGGGCTGCAAAATCTCCACTCCAGAGTGCAGTTTTGGCTGTTTCCTTGTCTCACAATCTCAGTGTTGAATGGTGAACTACCTTCACAGTGATCATTCTTTCCTTAGCACTGCAACAGGCTCTTCAATCTCTTCATTCAGATAGGACAAATGCAAACATCAGCTACATCAGCTGCTCCCTGGAGTTCAGTTACACTGGCTCAGAAAGCAAATCAGCTCAGCTCCAGCATTCAGAGTTAAATGCTATGCAAACATCAAAAATCCCATTCACCTGAATTCCTGACACAAACTCCTGCAATGGTTTCCATTCAGCACCACTCACAGACATCAAAAGCCTTCTGCCATCTCCCACATTGGAAGCTAAGAAGATTCTGGAGCTGCCTTAATGCCAGTATCCTTAGCCCCATCAGTCAAGTGTTTACAGAGCTCCCATCATTTTTCTCCTCATGAACTTTCAACCTTTTTTTACTTTAGGATTAGAGGCTCATCTTGTAAATGCCAATCTCTGAATCAGCAGAGGAGTTTAATCTTGCAGAGTCTGTAGTGGTCTGTTGAAAGGAGGGAGAAGAGTGAATGTGTGGCACCCAGACCTGGAATCCCTGATGGCTGAGCACCCACAAGGATAGATTCTTTAGGGAATCTGTTCTTTGCTGAACAGAGGAACAAAAAAAAGTTGGGAAAAATATAGATTGAATTGCAAATACACCTTTAGTTTATGAACTTGTCCTGTACGCCTTGTAGCTTTGTATTCCTCCTGAATATGTTTGCTTACACCCTGCTGATTAATGCAAACAAGAGAAACCAAGAAAAGCATATTCTGGACCATTACTGCAAGTCTGTGTGGCACTGGATGCAATGCTGAAAACTGGATCCTTTATATAAACTGCACATTTATCACTTCTCAAGGAAATGGCTTCATTTCCCAGCTCTATTTTGGAAGTTAAACGTAAGGAGAGGGAAATATTTCCTTTTGAGAGGACTCATGTTTCATACTACTGAAAATCTACAATACAACACCTTTGTCTTCCATCTCCTTCACTGGCTTCACAGATATTAAGTTGGTTGGGAAGAAGAGAAATGGGAGTTACAGCTCTTGGTGAGTGTTTGTAATCTCTTTGCCTCCCCATTTCTTATCACACACCCACCCCATGATTAAAACTGACTTAAAGGAAATGTTACTGAGCTGCACTGAATTAAACAGAGCAGTGACAAGTTCAATTACCAGCCAACACCAACGAGGGGACTGTTACATTCCCTGCATCACTGTGACTACAAAGAAATAAATGGAGAAGTGGCTTTTTCAGACACTCTGTTAATGACAGAGCCATTCTCCCTCACTCAGATATTTCCCAGGCAGCACAACCCTCACAGAGTCTGGATGCACCTCCCACTCTGTGCTGGTGCTCAAAGGAGCTGCATCATTAGGTGTTTTATCAACTCTGTGCTCAGCTTCTCCCAGCACAGCACGTGGACCTTCTGAACACTGATTGAGCTCGTGTAAACTGGGGGAAAACAGGGAAAGAGAGAGCAGGCAGCCCCAGGGAACCCTTATTATCAGTGTCCTGACAGTGCTGGGAGCAGCAGCCAGGGACTGACTCCTGCTCACCAGCTGATAACACTGAGGGCTTTGATTAATGTGCAGAACTCAGGCAGATGAACTCAAATGTGCCCAGAAACTTCTGTGATCTTGATGAACCTGCTAAATTCAGATAGGAATCTTCACACCTGCCAGCTACTTATTAATACACATGGAAAAAATGGGTTTTTTTACAGTAAAATCTAAACCAGATGTGTCACAGCTGAGCTTGTGCCCTAAAAAGTTCTAAGGGACAGAGGGATGTGGTCTTCCAGCCACCCTGATGGCAAAGGAGGACAGGTGCAATACAGAACCTACTTTTCATACCAACACCCACATCTCCTAGGTGAAGTATGAGGACTTGAGCATCACCAGCAGAGGTTATATTACCCCATGGTGGCAAGGATGTCATGTCTGTTTTAATGAGCACATTTGGCATGAATATCTCAGGGTATAGAACTATCTGTGTATCAGGCATGAAAATACTAAAAAAAACCCCACAAAACAAAGAAACAAAAAACCAAAAAAAGAAAAAAAAACAAACCCACCACCAATACAGAAAACATTTAAAGGATCTTTTTCATATTCATCACATCTCTCCATAACAGCTCTATAGGAAGTGAAAAACTTTGGACTTGCTGAGTCTCCTCTATGGTTACATGGAGGACAGACATCTTTTCATCCCAAGAACACATTCCAGAGTATGTTACACACACATGAATCACATATATTCATACCCACACTGAACTTCTTGTTTGCAAGGAAATCAGTGCAGAGCCTGATGAATCATTTCTAGAAGCAGCTCCAGCCCAAGATCAGGCTCAGCTGAAGAACAAAGATATTTTCATTTCTTACAACTTTTAAGCTCCAGAAAATTCTTTCTCCTAGTAGGACTTCCTGCTGTTGAATAATTAACTGAAACTATTCTGGAGTCAGCTCCAGTAATAAATACTGAGACAGCCAAAATACCTGTAGAGCTTTTCCTTGATGAGTCTGTCTTAGAACTGTAAATCTGAAATTTTCACAGAATATTTTCATACTGGAGAAGCTTCCATATAAGGATTTATTTGAATAGGTAATTATTTATCATGTTTTTCACACCTGAATATCTCAACTCCAACAACTTGACAGGGTTTTTTTGATTCAGTTCATTGTTTAGTGCTTGTGTCTATGTTGATATCCTTTGTTTTGTGGTTGGGTTTTTTTTTGTTGTAAATTCTGGTGCCTGCTTTTAGGAAGAGACTCAATCACTGGAGCAGATTTTCAGTGTGTACCTGGTGAGTTAATAAACAGATGGTGGAATTACAGTGACGAGCATCACACCAGCAGAGACCCAGAGAGAGAATGGTAAACAACTCTGACAAGGAACCCACCTCTCCCTCTGGTGTCACTCAAGGCATCAGCTCCTCGTGTGACTGATAAAAGCAAGAGCTGTCCCAAATATCACAGCCGTGACAGAAAGTCTCTCAGGTAACAGACAGGTTATTTTTTTTAACTAAACACTTTGAAAATCAGCAGAGACAAAATTGAAGAGAACAAGAACATCCCCTTGGAGCTCCATGGAGAGGCTGTGCTGAGGCTCAACAGGCTCCTCCAATCCTTGTAAGTAGCAGAACAGACTGTAAGAAAGTGCCAAGAGCCTTAAAAGAATGGTAAGGTAGCAACAGGTAGCAGGAAAATAATTTTGAGAGGCTTCTGGAGAGTGAAAATCTCAGAAAAACTGACTCATAAACATAGGTTATAGATGCTGTAATATTCCTTCTTTATCAGCTCTGCACAGATTCCTATCACATACTGAGTGATTAATTTGGGCACCCAGAGAGAGAGAGAAAGAGATCAAGGAAAAAGCCCAAAACCAACAGCAAACAGCCCTCCATTCACCCTGACAGAGTTTAAAATGTTATCCACAGCCTTACCTAATGTGGCAAGAGTCCTGCAAGGACATCAGCATTATCACAGATCTTAAATGATAAAATTCTAGCCAATTTCTACAGTATTTTAAACAATCTTTACACAAGCAAGGCCTACATTTTGCTCAGAATACGAGTAACTGCCACGCAGCTTTTACTTAAAAGAAAATTACAGGCAAGAAATGTTCCATTCAGGTGTGAGCAGTGTAGTGAGACAGAGAATCTCTGGGTTTCTTTTAAACTGCCCTGTACAAAATTGTATGAAATTACTGCATGTGCACCAATGAGAGAGAGGAAATAGAGAAGAGCTATTTCCACTGGAGCACCAAAGGATGGCAAGGGGTGCAGATGGAAATGACAGGTTTTTCTGGCCTGGCTATTACGATTGGAGAGTGCAAAGAGAAGAATGAATGTATTGTCATTTGTACAAGCCAGAAGACAGAGAAGCATTAGCACATGCAGCAAATAGCTGCCTAGAGAACAGCACTTTCACAGGATTACAAATGTATCTGCTGCCACTAAACATACTGGAATAATTTGGAACTAAGACTGTTACATTCTTTTGTATATGACTGCCAGTAATTTCTTTTCAATAATACATTGCTCTTACTGAAGGTGCCCACAGACAAGCAAGGTGGTGTGTGTTTAATTTCAGTGATCACTCCATTTGCTCAAACAGCTATTTCCTGTCCGATTTGGAGCTTAGGAGTATGCACATTTCAAAGTAAAACCTCTGTTTTGATATCTATCAAACTTGCTTCATTCAATACCAAGAAATGTAAACTATTTTTTGTTCTAAATACTCCAATAAAACTTCTTATGCACAGAGAAGATATTTCAATTAAAAAGATTACATAGACACACTTTTAAATCTTAATCTTTGTTGAAGAAGCACCCTGTGATTTTATGTTCCTCTGATCAAGAGAAAGCACATGAGAAGCAGAGATTTAGCTTGGATTTAGAAGGTTTAGGAGCAAGACTATCAATTGAGCAAAATCTCAATTACAGGCTAATTAAATGTATGCCCAAGTACATTATTACAATTCAATAATCATGTCTTCAGAATGAAACAATTCCAATTTGCCTTCATTTCTGCCTGTGCACATGCATTACAAATTTGCTATTATTCACACTAAAATTAGTCAGGCTGGTTGGAAATCCCAGTGTGTCACAGGGTGGCACCAAACTGACCTCAAACAAGCCACTTAACCTCACCTGCTTCCTAATCAGGGGCCTTCCCACAACAATATTATCCTGTTAAAGTTTTTCCAGCTAGGTGCATTGCTGAGCAATGCAGCAATGAAGCCATCAGCACCTTTCCTGCTGGACATCCAGCCATTCATGGTTTGAATTTATTCTTCTATTTTTTTCCCTGCTTGTATCAACAAACATGAAGTCCCAGGCATCTGGGCCTGGAATGCTCTGCCACCTGCTTGCCCTGGAAGGCTGTCTTCCCTCTATTTAGCTGTGGTACAATTCTAGGTGTGCCACTCCTGGCAGCTCAATTCCCTTCTAATGGTGAATTAATTCCTCCAGATTTGAACAAGATACAAGATCAGCAGGTGGGAATTGAAAGCACTTGGCATCCAGCACAACATTCTCCTTGTGATCTGTGATGTCTAAACATCTGCACCACACAGCAGTCCAGGGCAGGACACAGGCACCTGCTCACAATCAGCTGGCAGAAAGCAGCACAGTGGACAACTTAGTCTTGCTTCTACAGCTGCCCTCTGTTTTCACACCCTCCATTTAGATCAGTAAACTATACCCTGTGAGCAGACCCAGACTTCAAATTCCTCTCACCCCAAAGCACAGAGTACCTCAGAACAACTCAGCCACCAGTGAGCACTCCTGTGGGGCAGCTCAAGGTAAGTTTAAAAATTAAATGAAGAACATAATAGAACATAGAATAGGAATCCCCCCAGCACAGGGCTTAGCACTTTACCACCTGCCTGGTGAGGGTGAGATGAAGACACACCTTGCATGTGTCATGCTCTTGAATCATGGAAATTAACACAGCTAAAATCCAAACACCCTTCAAGAACTACTGATGCTTCTCCTCTTAACTTCAGGGCATCAGCAGAATCAATCCCAGCATTTCCTGCCAGCAGCCCTGAACAGTCTCTCCTAACATGCAATGCTCCACCACAAGGTTATTTTTGCCTGATGAAATACTGGGAAGCAAAGCAGGTAAAGATGACTGACAACCAAAATGTTCATCTGACTGCAGTAGAAGTCGCTGTAGCCACCATATTTTACTACAAAATTTTATAAAGAAGGCTGTGTCCAAAGTTTAAATTCAAATAGTCAAGATACCGACTTAAACTCATGTCACTTCTACCCTTTTTGCTTATCTTAACATGAATGAAAGAAGGTCCAACAGAATGCCAATCTGTACAGACAGTTATCCTCCAGGAGGAAACACTCCTGTTGCATGAACATGCTGGTTTGCTCATCCTGAACAAAGGATTTAAAAGAATTAAAAGTGTTAAGAGTTTAGCTAGAAGGATAGACACAGTATATATTAATTAAGAATTTAGCAAGAAGAATAGAAGCAATGTAGAAGAATTAATTATTAGCCAATGCTGTTAGTTAGAGCTGAGACAATACATCATTTGCTTGACTTTGTTGTATTTGTAGAACCAGGACAGGGAGAACAAGGCATTGCGAAGATGAAGAAACCATGACTGAAATCAGCCAGAACCAGGCTGAGGGACTTGGGCTATGGCCAATGGACACGTGGTTATCTGTATAAGAGCAAAGCAAGGTCCCGTGGTCGGGCAGTGGCCTCATGTCCCAGCCCTGTCCAGACCTCAGCTGGGTGTGGAGAGAGTTCTGAGATATCAAATAATAAACATCACCAGAAACCTGAAAACAAACCTTGGAGACTCCTTCTGAGATATCAAATAATAAACAACACCAGAAACCTGAAAACAAGGCCTTGGAGACTCCGCTTTTTTCACGCGACGCGGCTCAGGGCTTTTAGAGGGCCAAGGACTTTTAACGACCTGAATCTCGGGTGAGAAACCAAACCCAAGACCAGCCCTACCTTTGACGATGAGCTCGGCGTAGTTGGAGACCCCGGAGCCGCCGTCGGAGCGGATGACACAGCGGTACTTGCTGATGCTGCGCTGGGACGTGTCGGCCACGCTGACCGTGGCCGAGAAGCGCCGGTGGTTGACCACTCGAGTGACCATCAGGGCGGTGTCCCTCCCGTTCCACTGCTGCAGAGGCAGAGAGAAATAATGCCATAATGGAGACAGGCTGGTTGTGTGTTGGTGCATCCGTGTGTAATTCGCTCCTTGGGGTGCCTGACATAGGTCAGAGCTCTGTGTTCACGTTGCTGGGAGAGGTTTTGTACAAGCACAGCTTGGCAAGAGAATAATTCAGCCATTCCCTCAGGAAATCCACAGGGCTGTGTCAGCTGGGCCCTAAATATTCTTATACATAGATGAGGATACTGAAGCCCTGGCACAGGGTGCCCAGAGAAGATGTGGCTGCCCCTGGATCCCTGCAAGTGTCCAAGGCCAGGCTGGACAGGGCTTGGAGCAACTTGGGATAGTGGAAGGTGTCCTTGCGCATGGCAAGGGGTGGGACTGGATTAATTTTAAGGTCCCTTTCAACCCAAACCTGTGATTCTATGATATATTTAAGTTTACATTTCTATTTAATATTTGAAATATATCTGGGCTTTTGGTGTGTTCTAAGGATACAAAGAGGGTGAAGAGTTCGGAAGGGAGCCCATGTGAGGGGCAGGACACTGAGGAGACCTGGCTTGGTCAGGGTAGGAAAGAGAAGACTGAGGTCAGATCCCATCAGGGGCTGCAGCTCCTCCCAAGGGGCAGCTCTGATCTCTGTGACAGGGACAGGACCAGGGAATGGCCGGAGCTGTGTCAGAGGGGTTTAGGTTGGATATCAGGGAAAAGTTCTTCCCCCAGAGGGTGCTGGCACTGCCCAGGCTCCCCAGGGAATGGGCACGGCCCCGAGGCTGCCAGAGCTCCAGGAGCCTTTGGACAGCTCTGCCAGGGATGCCCAGGGTGGGGTTGTTGGGGGGTCTGTGCAGGGCCAGGGGCTGGGCTGGGGGATCCTGTGGGGCCCTCCCAGCTCAGGACATTCTCTAAGATTAGTTCCTGCAAAGGCTGCAGAGTGGCAGCTCTGACTGTCACCCCCCAGTTCCACACAGTGTAATTAGAGGCCCAGCTTGGATGTGAAAACACAACAGCTGAAGGCTTTGTGTTCACCTGGGAAAACACTACAAATGAACACATTCTGTAAATTTGGCCT
Source organism: Argya squamiceps (assembly GCA_037834095.1). NCBI lineage: Eukaryota > Metazoa > Chordata > Aves > Passeriformes > Leiothrichidae > Argya > Argya squamiceps. Next base: position 3,300,732 of record JBBMKD010000067.1, on the reverse strand, counting down.
TTTCAGATGCAAAACTCTGATTCTGGACCCATTTAAATAAATTGGATGGATGAGCAGACATCCTTGTATATCCAGCATTCCCCAATAAACCTCTCCACCAATGCCAGAGCACATTTTTCCAACTGGAAAAGGGACAGATGAAGAATTAGCCAGAAATTGTTCTCCACAGTATAAACACCCCAACTTGCTCATTTGTCCAGTTAATTAGGAATTTCAAAGGAAAGCACATTGCTGTTTTGGCAGTTTCCACTAAACAGTTTTTAGGGGTGTTTCCAAGGCTATTTTCATTAAATGTTGCAGCTTTAGAGAATGGCAAGCAGGCTTTCATTAACAATAGCAATTCTTTCCTCCCCAAACTGCTTCTCACAGGGGAAGGTTCATACTGCTGCAGGTCAGAATTGTTTTTACACACATCTAATTGTAACTGAGGAAATAATGAAAGAACCCAAAAGAGATAAAATGAGTCAAAAATGTATCTCAGTGGGTGCCAGATGTACGCCATAGGTAAATAAATTTAAGCCAAAAAAGGTAATTTTTAGGAGAACAGCTGTAATGAGAACACAGTTACTGAATGTAAAATCACTTTTATATAATGCCAACTACATGTCTTACCAACTTAAGCCATTTTCCCTGTACTAACTTTAATTTATATGATTAGATAAGCCAATTCCTTGATTTTTAGATTTGAAAAAGTTACTTTTAAATTTTATTAAAATGACTGAAGTCAATTATAAAATTTGATAAAATCTGGTATTTGATTACCAAGGCCCTTCCTGTCTGCCCCAGATGTTATAACTATGGGGTGATCAAACAGTCACATCAGTCCAAGCTGAGAATAACACTTGCGGACTGGCTTTAGCGTTCTCCAAATGATGTTGGCCCTACATATGTGCAACAAGAATCCTCTTGACTTGTTTAGGAGTTCAAAGAACTCAACAATTTTAGGTTTGCAGACTGTGACTGCAGGCTTTTACCTGGCAAGACTATGACTGCAGGTTCCAACAACAGGCTCTGACTGAAGACCCAGACTGACCTCACAGCAGTGATTCTCTCTCCTCAGGATCCTCCTCCTTCTCCATGGTTCCCTCTTCCTCAAGGTTCCTCCTCCTTCATGATTCCCCTCACCAGCTCACCCACTCCCTTTTATCAGACTTATCTTTATTGGGTACAGCTGTGACTCATTAGGGGCAAGGCTGTATTGGGTAATTAACACAAGTGTTACTTATCAGGGGTGATGTTACCTGTATTCCCTTTTCGTACACTTTTCAACCTCAAACTCCCACCTAGAAGTGATTTAAGAACAAAAGATCTTGAAGAAAAGGTTTTGCCCCACCACAACCAGTCTTTACCTATTTATTCCACTGCAAAAGCAAACAAAGCCCCCAGCTAAGCAGGAAAAGCCAGCAGGACAGTGCTTTACCTGGAGCCAGAGCTTGTCGTGCTGTGACCACTTCCCCCCGGCGATGCACTGGAAGGTGGCGTTCTGCCCCACGTTCACCTCCACGTTCTGCAGCCGCAGGAAATGCGGGGCTTTTCCTGGGAAAAGAGAATTGCAGGAGTAGAGCAGGGCAGGGACTGACTGTGCTGCACCCACCTGAGCACCCAGCAAAGCCTTGGGACTCCCCCTGCTAAAGTGGATTTGTAAAATAAAGCTGCCCTTGGGTGTTGAGCTCCTCCCTGATACAATTTTTCATGAGGCCAGCGTTTAATGAGCCCCACGAAGATTTATCAAGTTCTGAGGGTGTCCAGCACCTCACAGAAATGGCTTAAAATAATATTTGTGAGAAAGCTGATCAGGTGTGCTTTGAAAAGCAAAAGATTTTAATTAAAGAGAAAATAACAAACGATACAGAAAGAAAACAAAAGCCTTGCACAGATGTAGGAAAGCCCCTTACAGCTGGATAAGACACCCCAAAAAGCACAGAGGGGCTTTGTGCTTATTCTTAAATACACAACGGTCAAGGAGGGATAATTTAGTTTGCTGCCCAATAGCAACAGCTACACTTCATAAGGAGCACCTAAAAGGTCCAAATGGTTTCTCTGTGCTGGCACTGAGCCAGATGAGAGAACCACAGAAGGTTCTGGTCATCATCTTTTTAAGTTCAGAGGTAACCAAATTCTTTTCCTTATTTGGAAACATTTGCTTGGGTGTGGGAAATGCACTGCAACACCTCCCTGCAGAGAGGAGTGGTGCTGGAGCTGAGATAGGGTGGTCTGAGAGACCTTAGAGAGCCCTGGCACCTCTGAAGACACAGACTTGGATCAAATCACAAGTTCATGGTCACTGGCACAATTCCTTATTGCCTGCTATAAAGAGTAATTGAGTAATCTCTTTTCTTCAGAAAACTATATTTCTAAAAAGGTCAAAAAAAAGTCAAATGCTTTTGTGCTTGTCAAGCATGACTGACCCAAACCCCATTTGCACAAGGGTCTTTTATCCTTTTTCTTTTCTAGACTATCAAATATGTCCTAGACCTTTAGAATAATGCATCATCAATATCAAATCAGATATTAAATTAAATATTAATTTAACTGACATTATTGTATCATTGCTTTAGTTTAAGATCACTGATATCAACGTTCTGCTGACACTAAATTCAGCATTAGTTCAAAATTAAACCAGTGGTATTAAAAATGCAGACACTGGATTTTTTTTTACAAAGAAAGGAGAGGGGAGGATTATCTTTTTGATTAAATATCAGACTGAGTTAGGTCTTTATTTAAATAAATAGAGTATAAACAAGATTACAGTAGCAAATGCAACACCTTTAAGTGAACTATTTTCTTTCAGGGCTTCAGAAAAAGGTTTGTGCATCATTTGAAAAATTTTAGTATGACACTGAAAAAAAATCTAAAAAGGTCAGTGTTTTTCAACATCATCTGCACATTTTCTAGTATGATTAGACACTGAAATACATCATTTCAGAGGACATTATAACCTCTCTTCTGCTGAAATCAAACAGATTTAAAGGGATGTGGGCATCTGTGGCCCTGCATGGCTGAAACTTGATGTACAATCCTTTGACACATGAACAGAGAACACATGTTCATACACCATGTCAAATGTTTTTATCTGCTCCTGAGCCCCATCCAACACACAGCTCACTACAGTTCCTGAAGGACAGGGACTCTGCACCATCCTCTTTCTGGGCAGCAGGAACTTGCATCAAGGTTTTCTAGAAAACTCCTGGGTGACATTCAGAACATTCTACATGGTATTTCAGGATAATTCTAGTATTTGTGCCTGCAGTCTAAAGTAAGTCAGCTACAAATACAAAGGTGTAGAATCCCACCAAAGCCAATGTCCTGGTCCTTAGGTCTGCCCAGCCTCTGGAGCATGAGTTGTGCTGTGATGGCTCATGGACACAGAGTCAGTGAGATTTCAGCATAAGGAAAATGCATATTCCAGTGTACTGGAATCCTTTCCTTTGTACTGCTTCACAGGACATTTTTCTGTTTGTTTTTTCACAGGACATTTCTTTTTCTGTATTACTGTGTCATTAGGGCCATTTCACTGGTTTTGCTGACTTTGGATTGCCTGCCTTTGTCATCTGTGAAGGTAAAGCAGAAATGAAGAAATAAGCCCAGTGATTTCAGTAACCTCCAGGGTCACCAGGAGCTTCATGGTCCCTGTGTTTTGATGTACAACAATTGTAAAAGGAATCTGAGGGGCAAAGGCTGTACAAGGAAAAGGAACACGTGGGTGATGTTTACCCTGGTGACTGTCACTGCTGAACAACAAAAGCAGCACTGGGAACCAGACAGGAGCAGCATTTACAGAGCCTGCACAGAACTTGCAGCTTGTAATGAGCTCTGTGTGCTGGGGGTTGCAAACAGATTGAAAAAAAAACCCAAACAACCAACCCCGTTTGAATCATTTTGTTGTTGAGTCACCAAGAATGCACTTAATTTTGAAGGACCTGTGTATACTCGAAGAAATGGATTCAAAATCAGTTTACTTAATTAAGCAGGGATACAACACAGCATCCTGCCTAACTGCTTTAAATCCCATCGTTTTCTGGTTGAGACTCTGCCCCATGGTTTTTTCAGTGGCCTCTCTCCCAATGAAGGGACCAGTGATCACCCAACATGCTGTGGAAGGCACAGACCATTTGGGAATTTGTCTGGATGCTGCCAGTTATCAGCAACATCTGGTTAATACAGACTGTAAGTATCCCTTAATGAAGTAACTGCACCCAAAGGCCTGAGCAACAAGCACATGGTAAATACAAATATAATTTACTTTATCAGCAATTAACTGCACTGCAGTTATCAGAAATGTCCTGTTAAACTTGAGCAGAACCGTGTCTGTCACATTGAATGGCAGATGTTCTTTGACATTCTAATCACAGCAAAAATAGGTGATTTTGCTCCATCCATATGATCCATCGTTTTTTTTGTGAGCAGCTGTCACTGACTTACTGAAACCATGAGCCAGAAAGAGGGGCTGTTAAAAAAAAAAATCTTCACAAGTAACTGTACATTCCATCCATCAAATATACAAAGTCCTCAAGCCCCACTGAAGGTGGGTTAAGGAACCAAACAAGTTCAGACTCAAAGACTGAGGCACGATTCTTTAAAGAAAAAAACCAAATAAATCTCAGCTAATTGTTGTGTCTGCAACAGAAAAAATGCAGCACTAATATTTTTGAATAGTGTAAATAACCTGCATTATTTTCTACTCCTGGATAAGTGCAGTGTCTGAATATGATTCATTTTAACCTCTTCACAGTTTTCTGAGCAGGTCTAATATGTTGAAACCAACCAAACTTTGGGACAGGCTTCTTACCAAGGAAACACTGAAACCATTTGTTTGATTGTTCTTTTCAGATGTTAACCACACAGGCTATTATGAGGAGCTTTTTAGATTGTTTTCTACAGCAAGAAGATTAAGAAATAATAAAACTGTCAGTTTATTAACAAGTAAAAAAGAGAGAACTGTATTAGCTGTAAACTGAGAGCAGTTTTGTCTTTTGCACAGCTTGCAAAGGTAGGTAATTAAGCAAGGCTGACTGTCCTTTGGGGTTTTGGAGGGAGACAAGACATTTTAATGCTGACCCAACTGGGTAAATCTCTCCTCTAGAGTACAAACTGTGGCCTACAACACACTGGTAGAGTCAGAAAAATAAAGAATGCTCACTGCAGGGATGGGCGAGAACTCTGACTTCATCCACAGCTATGTACCCGGGATGTCCTTTCAAAGAGACAGATTCAAATATCACCTGAAACACAAAGGAAAAAAAAACAACCGAGAAAGAACATTTACATCAGTAATTTCAGCAGTCACCACATTCTGCTTTTATTCCAAGTCTGAGTCATTCAAGGCATTTTGTTAACAATGAAGGGATAGCAGGACAATTCAGTGTGTGAATGCAATATTAAATCTGTTGGGGAAGCAAAACAAAGGATGAGAGCAACATCCAATAGGATTGAAGACAACTCTGTGCATCTCTGATTTGGAACAGCAAAAAGTGCCCTGGGTATATGCACACACCCACGTTCACTGAAGCACCAGTCCAGGAACATTAAGTGGATAATAATTTGATATCTTGTTCTCAGTATGCCTTGGAAAATTGGAGAAAGCACTACAGGAGACAGAATTCTCTTCCTGAATCAGTGACCATGCATGGATTCTTCTGGAGAAAACTCTGATTTGTGTGCAGGCCCTTGCAGAACTAGGAAGTAAATTACAAGCAAGGGATCACACGGGATTCTGGACTGAAATAAGATTTTCCCAGATATAATGATGTTTCTGTCTCCCTGGATTCCACTAACATCATCAGAGAAGGAATATTCTTAAAAACCATGTGTACAATTTCTCTTCATTAATGCTACATTAACAAACTTTTTCTTTATTTGTGTACCTGAATTATGAAAACATTCCAGTGATGTGCATCTGGAAAGACAGATATTCCATCACAGATGAATAAAAATCTCATTCTTCTCTATGGGTTTGTGATTTTTACCTGGAAAACTGCCCTGAAGTATCTTGTTATAGAAATATATGGACTACCAAAAAATCAGCAGCACAGGAAATAAATAAAAAACCCAAAATCTAACAACAAACACTAAAAATCTGATAAAGAGATCATTAAAAATAAGTTACTTGTTGGAAAGTGGGGCAAGGGGAAGGTGCAGATCTCACTCTGGGGACCAGCAAGAGATCAAGGGGAAATGAAACAAAGCTATGCCAAGACAAGCTCAGGCTGGGTATTAGGAAAAGGTTCTGCAGTGGGAGGGAGATCTGTTCCCGAAAATGAACACAGCACTGAGCCTGGCAGTTGATGGAGCATGTGAAGGACACTCTCAGTCACATGGTTGAGTTTTCAGCAGTGCCTGTGAGGAGCAGGGAGGTGGATTTAATGATCCTCATGGGACCCTTCCAACCTGAGCCATACACTGACTGTGCAAGGAACAGGAAGTTTAGAAATATAATAATAATAATAATAATAATAATAATAGTAGTAGTAGTAATAGTAGTAGTAGTGCTGCAGCCTGATGTTGAATAATCAGTGATGCTACCTCCCAAATTAGTGATTCTCTTCCCAAAGGGACCCAGTGCTATCCATTACTACATTAAAGAAATGAATGGTGGAGATGGAAGGGGTGCTGTCCTCTGCATGTGAAAGGGAAATTCTCAGTCTCACTCCATCTGACTAAACAACATTCTCACTGTACTGGATTGCTGATTTTTGCATGAGTAAATAATCAGCTTTCCAAGGACAGAGTTAATTACACATTCAGTCAGCACACAGTTACTGCCATTAGGGCAGCGTTCTAGTGCAGCTACTTGTTCCATAGGAGAAAGTATTGCAGTAATTAGTAACATCTAAAATTCACTGCTAGAACAGAGAGTTAACTATTTAAAACCAGTTTTCAGCAGTTCTTTTTGTTCTAAATAAAAGCTGGCATTCCCAGCCTGTCACTGTTCAGCAAGCTATGAGAAGATAAAATAATCCAAAAATCATGAGCAAGTGTTTTGTGTTATCAAGGCCCTTGATAGGCTTTTTAAGGACTGTATAAAATAAGAGCATAGAACAGGAGTCTTTTAGTATAGAAATTGTAATTATTTTAGCAATTTAGTATCATTCATGATTAAAAATTACATTTACTGGGAAGGTCATGCAAGGCTCTACTGCAACTCCCTTCAACTCCCAGACCTCAATTCAAGTGCAACATTACATCTACAAAACCTTATTTCAGTTTTACATTTGTGAAAAGTCATAAGCCACCACAAAGTAATTCTCAATTAACTGCAAGTCAAGAGCTTGGTAAGTTCTCCAAGGCATTGGCATCAGGTATGAGTGGGTGGCAAAAGCAAGCACCAATACACAGAGAAGTGACTTTGGTTAATTGCCAACATGTGCAGGATTTTTAATACAGCACAGTATTAATAATAACCAACTCAGCCTCTAAAAAATCTCTGTCCACTGGTGCAGAATCCACTGAGGACTCCTCTCAATTCAAGCAAGATTGTTTGACTCTTTTATTCTTATTTTATTTATGTTCTGCTTTACACTCAGATATTCCTGCCCTTTCCCAGTTCAAACTTATACATTATTGTCTTTTTGTGTATTTTGAAGCATCTCATCCCTATCAAAGTGAGAAGCACAGAAGCACCCAAGCTTTCCTGAAAACTGGGAATTGAGACCCAACACGGGGAAAAGGCAGGAATAAACGTATATGGGGCCCATTTCTGCAAATCTCACACTCAGTATCCCTCATGTCCTTTTAAAACCTGGAAATGCAGCATGATGGTTGAGACAAGCAGTGCTTTGCAATTAATAATGCTTTGCATTTAAAGAACTCCACAGAAATTAATACAGTTGACAAAATACAAAGCTTCACTCTTAAAAAAAAAATCCTTAAATGCTCCTGAGGCCTGCAAATACAAAGTAATTTCATGTTTCCTTCCCACTAAACAAGCCCCCGCTCCAGAGCAGTGATTTACCAACAATGTCTGTGTTAGCCCAGCTCATCTGTTGTACTACAACAGTTTTCTCCAGGCATGGATCAATAACATTCCTTGCTCTACATCAAAAAAAACACCTTCCTGGCAGGCTCTAGTGCTGCCCTTGGTGCATTCTGGGACCGAGTTCATCCTCATGGCAAGCAGTAATTCAAGATTACACGCATTACCTTTCTCCAAGAGCCATTAGAGCTTTTTCTCGCTACGCTGGAGAACATTTGCAGGCTGGGAATCCAAGTACAAGTAACTCCAGGGTACACATGACATATCTCCCCACATGTCTATCTCAGCTAAGTGCTTCTGCAGCCAGGTGACTCCTGTGACCCTTGCACGGAACTGCCAGACCTAAAACGTGACCTCTGGCAACTGCTTGGGATGCCAGTTTTCCACTAGCCAGGTCTCCAAAGTTCAAAGTACTTGACAAAGCCTCAGACCAGGGCAGAGAGCTTCAGATTGTTCTGTCTGGATGAATTTTTGATGCACATCCCAGTCCAGGGTGGTGTGGTTTCTCTGCATTAGGAGAATAATCAACATTTTGTCTGATGCAGACTACAATATTTAGGGAAAAGGTTGGTTTTACCTGGTCTTTTCAAAATACAGAACAGGCTGTCAGGCCTCTTGTGTACAGAGAGTTCTCCAGGAATGCAATTTCCATTTAAAGCTGACAAAGAAATGTCAAGTGTGAGGGTGGGGAGGCCCTGGCACAGGGTGCTCAGAGAAGCTGTGGCTGCCCCTGGATCCCTGAAAGTGTCCAAGGCCAGACTGGACAGGGTTTGGAGCAGCCTGGGACAGTGGGAGGTGTCCCTTCCCATGGCAGGGGGTGAGATGAGATGTGCTTTGGGGTCCCTTTTAACCCAAGCCCTCCTAGGATTTCACTAAATAACACTGCAATGGAACATTCTAGATCAGAAGCGTGAAAAACAAGATACTCCTCAGGCAGCAACACACCCAAGTTTTGTAGTCCTCCCACCTCTGGACTTATTTAGGCAGAAGCGTTATTTTAGGCTGGGAAGTACCAGTAATTTTTCCGCTTCATTTTTTCAAACTCTCTTTTTTCTTTTAATTTTTTCTTAAACCTTGCTTAAATGTCGAAACTCACAGGACTACAGACCACCAACAAGGTGATATATAAAATCAGAGACTGAAATCAGTCTACTAGACACCCATAGCATCCAGGACTGTCCTCGAATTTTAAAAGCCATGCTTAAGGAGCAAAATTACAAGTATGAAAAGAAGGAAACATCACTGTCACTCATCAAAAATTTTAAAAGCAGCCCCTTGCATTTTCTAGGAAGGAACAGATACTGCTGCTTTCCAATCCATTCATTTTTTTTGCTTCAGTGGAAAATTCTTGTTTGATTTAAAAGATTCTTTTGTCCAAGAAAAGCAAACTTGACCGGCCAAAGTACTTGTAAAAGACCTAAGCGAGGCTCAGGAAGCCTCCTATTGATATATCTGAGAGCAGGATCCCTCTTAGAGTGAGATCAGACTGCCTTTTGCAGGTTTTTCAAGCACTGATTTTCTGGGTGAAAGATCATTTCTGTTATCTCTGTGGAGCACCTACGACGAAGCAAATTCTACTTCATGCCCAGGATCACGTTAATATGAATGGAGTAGAAGCACTCCAGTGTGCCTTCAGAAGAGTCACAAGTTGTGCACTGCCCTTAAAACACCACTTTCCACACATTTGCATCTCTTTATCCTTCCCTCTCTCCCCCCTGGTGCACTCTATGGATTCTGCTGGTATCCACAACTCTTTTCAGAGGCAGAACATTAAAGCATCCTCCTCCAGCTCAGATTTTACAGACCTCCTACCCAGTTATTAGAAGCAAGAAAAAGAGAGGCTTTTCTACCTGCTGTTTTTTATACACAGACTATTTGCTGCCTTTTCATAGTTCATCCTATCCTGGTCCCTATCTCGCTCGTATCTTTTATTAGTATCACATGGACACCAAATCTCCTGCAAGGTTTAGGATGCAATTACCTCCCAGGCTTTTTATTTTGGTGCATGTCTTGAATACAAAACAAGACAAATGTACTCCTTCAATAAATAAAAAGTAGCATGTGAGTCCATTGTGTGAGAATTATCTAACTGAAATTAAAACAATGGCTGCAAAGTTGCCACATGAAGCTTGAAGCAGATAACTAATAAGGAGGTATAAAAATAATATAACCAAAAAATAGTGTAGCCATTATACTCCTTGGCTTTGTCCTTGTCTAAAAAAAAAAAAAAATCTTCTAACAGAATAAATAAAGCTGTGCTAGAAAGAGGTGGAACTGAGGATCTAGTGAAGAATAGATACTGTGATACATTTGATACTGTGATACAAGAATTTATTGGTACCTTATGTCCTCACACCCCTCATATGGCCACAAGATGCAAAGCCAAGTCAAAAATGTTCCTTCTTATGGAACCAATCAAGGTCCAAAAATAATCCAAGGAGGTTTATGCAGAGTACAGATACACATCCAGAAACTGTTTTCTTTACAGTCACCACGGAAAGCACCAATACAAGTGGCAATTTCATCATGAACGAGTGGGTCTTGTCAATAATTGCCTCCCATCCATCACTCTGTAGCCTGCCAACAACTAAAGAAAAAAGGTGAGAAGGGAAGAAATGTGTCAAGCTGCCTATATAACCACTACAGATGTGGGGAGGCCCTGGCACAGGGTACCCAAAGAAGCTGTGGCTGCCCCTGGATCCCTTATTCTCTACCCCTGAACTTATTCTGAGAGAAGAAATCAGCGAAAGACGCGTCGATTTTCAAAACCCGCAACAGACACGCAGAGAAGAGAGAGGGAAAAATATTTCCAAACCCCTACCTGATAAAAATGGGGCCAGAAGGTGCTGATGGCCAGCTCTGCCTTCACCCACCCTTCAGTGACCACCCCCGACACGTTCCAGATGGGGTTGCCCTGGGGGCCCCCGTTGACCTTGACATAGACGTTGAGGGCGCCGGGGCTGGAGCGGTCGCGGCTGGACAGGTAATAGTGGAAGTCGATGCAGTGGGTGTCATTCTCCTTCAGCGTGGGCAACAGCAGGTGAGCCTTCTGCCCCGACGCCCTCCCAGAGCTGTTCACCATCATGAAGGAGCCTGCAGGACAAAGGAAAAAGAGAGCAAAGAGAGGGTTTGCTTGGTGTTCTGGTTTAGGACAAATTTGGGAGGAAACCCAAACGGCCTCTCCCGCCAGCCAGTCCAGGAAAGAACTTCCTCAGAAAAAAGTGGAAAAAACTATTTATTTAATGAAGTGCTCACAAGCATAAAGAATGAATAATATGAAACAATAAAACCTTCTGTTATTCGAAAGTGAGATGTCAAATTCAGACAGTCCTTGCTGTGGGTTGTAACTCAGCTCCCTCAGTCTACCATCAGCTCCTCTGGCGCTGACAAAATGTCAAGGCCCAGGCCCCCATGGGCTACAGGGGCCAGCTACCAGTGCTCCTCTGGGTTTTTGAGCCTGGAGATGGTTTATAAAGTCCCAAGGAAAAAAAAATGAGTTCAGGGAACTTCTCTGCCTCAGCTAGCTAAACTAACTAAAAGCAAAAAGGGTTTCTGTCCCTCTGCTGTCCATGCCTCAGCCAAACACTGTCCAGAGAGAAGGAATGCAGTGGAGTGAACGCTGTTTTCTCAAAGCAAACTCTGCACTTCTTCTTTCCTTGCTTCACTCTCAGAACCAGTCTTGAAGGCACAGAACCCAACATACAGCACACACAGAACAGACAACTGGGGATACAAGCATCATAAAGTCCCCCTAGGACACTTGGGGTTTTGGTGCAAATCGCTCCATTTGGAAAGTCAGCGGTTCCCTCACAAGCCATGAAACAAACCATTCCTCTGAAGGAAGCAGCTGCTGGATGCCAGTTGTTGGGGAGAGAAAGGATGTTAAAATTGCAGGGTATACACACCAGCAGATTCAGGGCTAGCTAGAATCACTTTAATAAATAACTTGCAAATCAAAATAGAAATACTGTCTTGCTTGTATTATTTTATCACCTTGTGATCACAGAGACACTCTAAACAAAAGCACATTCCCACTTCAAGCAACAACCAGGTTCTGCTGCTGCACACAGTCCCCCAAAGGCACATTCAATACAAGGTAACAAGTGACAGGATGAGAGGAGACAGCCTCAAGTTGCAACAAGGGAGGTTTAGATTGGATACTAGGAAAAGATTCCTCATGGGAAGTGTTATAAAACACTGGAACAGACTGTGGAGTCACCATCCCTGGAAGTGTTAAAGACACGTGTATGTGGTGGTTGAGGATGTGGTTTGGTGGTGAGCATGGTTGGATTTGGTGGTCTATAAAAGTAATTTCCAGCCATAACAATTCTATGATTCAACACAAAAACGACAACAGAGGAAGCTCTCAACTGATACTTGCCTGCATGTCCCCAACACCCTCCTGAACCCAGGCACCTGAATATTTAAAGGTCATGTTAAGAAAACCCCAATTTTCTGAGCCCAACCAAGTAAGGGTTGTGGACAGAACAGCAACATTTTTACTTGTAATAATGCAACAGGACAATAATTCTCATGGGAGGGAAGCGTAGGCTGAATTTTGGGAGGGAAATGTATACTGAGGCAATTTATGAGTTTGTTAACCCGGAAGTCTGCATCATATTAACCGTGGCACTCAATGTTGAACTCGCATTTGGATTCATCAAGCAGTTATTTTATGGCACATTGTGTCTGCACTCATCTCCTCACAGATGCATCAAGGTGACAAATGTCAGCAATAAGGGAGAACATGATGAGAGTTATTTGATTCAATTCTGGTTACAGGATCTCCTTTATGTGGGTGCAGACACTCACACTCAGAAAGAACTAAAGAAAACACGGGGATGGGGCGGGGGGAATAATCTGTGTGTCAGCAGCCAGGCGTGATAATTTATAATCAAACACAGCCCTCTTGACACCCCTGGCTCTGATGCTGCTGCCGAGCCATGCTACAGCTGTGTTTGTCTGCTGGCCTCTCACACTTCACAGGAGATTGAGTTTGAAAAGCCCTGCCTCACTTCTGACCTATTGACTTTCCCTCTTCCTCGCCGCAGCAGGTGACTCAGATGAGCCAGGCAAACATTTGGATCAATTCTGTGCACTGAACAGTCATTTATTATAAATTCATAGCAGCTACAAGCAACTTTCTCTCATAAAAATGTTGGGTTTTTTTTTTCTGTGTTTATATGATATATATGCATCCTGTAAAGGATTGACAGGAGGAAGTCAATCTTTCAAAAAAAAAAGAGAAAAAAAGAAGTTATGCACTCAAAAGACCTTGGAAAATTCCAGCACAATGCAAGCACAGTCGGAGAAGAGGAAGAGACTCTAAGAAAATTTATAGGCAATATGGTCTCTGGCAATGCTGCCTTCCAGTGGAAATGAAGGAAAAACAAAAAACAAAATGGTCACAACTCAAGAAATTCCAGATTCACAGCAAGGACTTGGAGAAATGTTAGAGCTGAATCCAAACTTACCAGTTTCTCTCTATAAATCAGGATCCTGACAAAAGCCCATTGCTGATGTAACTCTGCTCCCAGTCAACCATAAAATCCCCTCCTTCAGCATGTAATGCATCCATACTACCCTTAAAAATCTACTCATATAATCTAAACTTTTGAGAAATTGAAATTTGGGTTTGTATGATCTGAGAGCATTTATTACCAGAAAGCACAGGTACCAGCAGGCTGGGAGAGGCAGCACAGCCTGTCAGGGAGGCAGCAGGCTGGGAACCTGACACAGAAATACTGTGTTTGGGAAGGCTGATTGTGACACCCCCATCCATGAGGGCTGGAGCCCCTCTGCTCTGAGCCAGGCTGGGAAATCTGGGGGTGTTCACTTGGAGAAGAGAAGGCTCCAGAGAGAGCTCAGAGCCCCTTCAGGGACTAAAGGGGCTCCAGGAGAGCTGGAGAGGGACTGGGGACAAGGGATGGAGGGACAGGACACAGCTTTAAGGTGAAGGAGGGGAATTTTAAATTGGAAATGGGGAAGGAATTGTCCCTTGTGAGGGTGGGCAGGCCCTGGCACAGGGTGCCCAGAGCAGCTGTGGCTGCCCCTGGATCCCTGGCAGTGCCCAAGGCCAGGTTGGACAGGGCTTGGAGCAACCTGGGATAGTGGAAAGTGTCCCTGCCCATGGCAGGGGTGGCAGCACTGGATGGTCCCTCCCAACCACACCCATTTTGGGATTCCAGGATCTCTGTCAGTACCCAGTTGCAAGAACCAGAGAATTTGGAAGACACTGTAAAACCACTGAGTCAGGGCAGCAGGGTCTGGAGGAGTCCAGCAGCTGCTGGGGAACGTTCTGCCTGAAGCATTTCAGAGCCTCCTCAGCACAATCAGACAAGTTCCTGAAGTGCCAGATTCCACCCTGGAAGAGGCAGGTGCAGCCCAGAATCACTCCAGGAACAGCAGAGCTCTTGTGCATTCACAAGGGTTTTGACCAAGTGCCTCCCACACAGGGGAGACACCAAGAAAAAGGGATTTTTACACCATTATTGATTACACGGCACCTGGCACAGCATTCCACTTCTGGGCATGCCTCTCAACTTTTCTCTTTTTAATTTGGACAACATGTAGATTATCTTCCCCTAAAGAACTACCCTGAAGCTGTTCTGTGTCTAACACAACACAGTCCTGAACTGCACTGGGGGAGGTAGGAGCTTCAATGACAGCAAAAGTTAGGGAGTATTTCACTTTTACAGATCCATATATAAAAGTAACGAGCTTTCCTCTGGGAGAAAAAACATCAGCTTTTATAAAAAAGTTCCAAGCAATAATTACAATTTTATTTTTCGCCACCCACAAAAAAGTGAATCACAAGCTATTCGTGGCCTTTTGTGCAACTGCTGACAATTCTGGGGAGAGTGGGGAGCCTGAATCCAGCGACTGACAACACCAACAAGAGGAACACCCATCCACCAAAAAGCACTTATCAAAATAATTAGTCTTAATTACTAAAAACATAGCCTTGCAAAAACAATTGTCATGGATAAATTATTCCCAGCTTTCCATTTACAGGATATGATTTTTTTCATACAGTGTTTGTAGAGACACAGGAGGAAATACTGTAAGAAACACAACTTTCTCAGGAAACGTCCTGATAAGAGGTATTATCTTATGACAGTGGAAAAGATGAAAAATTACAGAGGCATCTCTGCCAGAGAAAAGAACTCACACCTTGTTTAAAGGGATTTGTTCCCTAGGAACTCTACCACAGTCCTTTTTTTCTGCAGGGCCTTGGGGTGGCAGCTTCCCCCACAAATCCTTCCCTGGGATACCCCAGGCACAGCTCACCCCACAGGATCCAGAGGAACACCTCAAGCCTGGCCATCCTAGGGGCTGAAAACTTGTAATTCTGTCAAGACAATCACTGACATCAGGCTCACAAATAAAATTCATAAAATATTCATTCTATAAAATTCAACTGTGAATAAATTATACCCTTTATCCTACAAATTGGCCCCAAATAGGCAGAGTTTTGTTTTTATTTTTATTTTCACAGTGTGAACTTGGACAGGTATCCTGTCCTCCAGGTCCTTCACAAAGTTGCACTGCATGCTCTAAGATCAACAGATGAGATCCACTGTCCACAAATTTCCTTGCCTATGGAATTTGTCTGGGCAAGATCCCTCACTCAGGGATAGGTGAGAGACCATGAAAACAGCTGCCACCAGGAGAAAATAAATAAAAAACAAGCCAGCCTTCTAAAGACAAATGTGTTTTTCCTCGTTATCCTTAATAAAAATTGACATATTATGATTCAGGGTCTGACAGCCTTCTTTAGGCTGAGCACAGAGCTGAAGCTGGTGGGACTTATTCTCAATTTATAGGCCTGTATGTGCAAATAAAAGAGATACAATCTGGTCTGGCACCAACAAATCACTTGTCACAGTTTCCACTCGTATAAAGGACTAAGGAATGAATTAACATGTCACAAATGGAAATTATTGACTAATAGATGACTGAAAGCCTCCTGAACATCTCCAGGCAAGAATATGAATAAAACAAAAGGTATCTTGGAGAAACTCTAGTTTAGACTGTTGCATATCCAACTGGGGAAAAAATGAACAAAAATATCATTGAGTTTCATTGTTTTGTTTACTTCCTTATGAAAGTTCAAGTTTCCAAGTCTACACTAAACTAAAAAAAAAAAAAATTGGGGGGAAAAATTATCTATGCTGGATAAAAGTTCTTTTTTATATTTATTTGACAGAGAAATATAAGCTTATTAAAGCAAATTGAGTGTAAGGTCAATTAAACATGGTGTTCTCTGTTCAACAGGTTAAATTAATTAATATCTTGCTGGTTTTATCCTGACTATATAAAAATGAATGTGTTATGCTCAGATCAGTCAGAAGCAAGGAGGATGGGGAGACTGTAAATAAATTCATTTTCAAAAATCCTTTCCAACAGCAGGAACATAAAACGCCACTCTCTCCTAGTTATTAAACATACCACCGAAAATTGGGGAATTAAACCATGAAGTGCTCTCTAGCTGGCCATAAATTTCAATTTTTCCCCTGCTTGGTGGATAATGATGCCTTGATAAGCGTCCTATTATTGACGCATCTGCAACAAGCTCCTGTTTCTGGAGCCAAAACGCCGCTCCGCAGCAGATGGTGGCTATTGTGTTTACACATCAGCACTTTATGTTTGCCTCCTCTCACGTCTGCAGTAAAGAGAAGGCCGTAATTGAGTTTTTAATGGCTTTGCACATTGTTCATTAGGTTTACACGAGTGTGCTCTGACAAGTGACAGCTGAAGGAACGAGGCGCCCGGGAGCCGCCGGCAGACCTTGGCTGGTGCTGTCTCACTCCCGCCTTTAAAGAGCTGAGCTGCTTCAAAAGTCAAATTACAGCCACCAGGAAAGACTTGAAAAGGAAGCTGTCAAAATGCTCTGCTGCAAAATGAGGCTTCTAAAGCCCTGAACGCCCAGCTCAGGTGTACAATGTTGTTTTAAAGAGCAGACTCTTCCCGACACGAAGACGCGGGTTTCCAGCAGGTGCAGCGGCGTGTTTTCAGACACGGTTGTGTTTATTGCCAGAGAACAACTCTATCTCCGAGCAAGTGAGCCTGACACCTGTCCTGGTTAAGGCAGAACAAAGCCACACGGGATAATCTGGGCTGAAGGGGCCTCAGGCCAAGCCCCTGCTCAAAGCAGGATCAGCCCTGAGCTTAGCACTGAGTCCTCCACACCTCCCCAGAGGATTGCCCATCGCCTCTGGAAAACCTCCTTCACTGCTTGCCTACCCTCATATTTTTTCTCCTTTTATTTAGTCCAAAACCTCTCATTTCCAGTTAGATCTTTTGTCTCTCATCCTCCAGGCACCTGCTGTGGTACAAACTAAGTCAGTATTCCTGACAGGCTCCTGGTAGGAAAGGATTTGAGAGGCAAGGTGGGGGTTCATGTCCCATCTGGGTCACCAGAAAGTGATGCCTTGGAAGGCTGACCTGAAACAGAGACTGGACAGAGCTGGAGAATAAAGTAGATATTTATTGAAAGGCATCCAGGATCCACCATGGGCAGTACAGGAGCCCAATCAAGGCTGTACCCAAGATGGACTAAACATGGTCACAAAAATGGCTGACTGGTCACAAAGTCTCGCATTTTTATAAGTTTTGGCCCATTTGCATATTGGGGTTTAATTGTCCAATTACAGCTTCAGGTTGTGAGGTCTCATCCTTCTTGTTTTCTCTCTTCAGTCCACCATTGTTTGTGCTTTTGGGCCTGAATGTTGTCCTTAGTCTTCAGCAGTTAAAGGATTGGTTTTGTGTCCCTGCTCTGTGCAGAGCTGAGGGACACTGACTGTGAGCTCAGAACTGCACCCCTGGGTAGCACAGAATCTGCAAATATGAAAGCTAAAGCTTAAGGCATCATCACTACCTCATACACTGAGACAGAGTATGGGATCCTTTCCCTTTGTCCATCCCTTTAGCACAGGGGTGGCTGCAGAAGGACAGATCAGAGCAGAGGTAGTTCTATCTGAACTACCTTCAAGTCACTCTGAAGGCCACAGAACAGATACTGAACACTCTCTGTGTTAAGGATGACAAAATATGTTTGTGGACAATGTAACAAAAAGCCCATCCACCTCCACAGTTGGTTTCCAGCAGTGGCAAAGCAGCCAATTTAAGGAGAATGTAAGAATTCTTCATAGGGTGCTGTGAAGCAGAATTTATCATTTCAACCATCGGACAATCAGCAATATAAAGATTTTTTTGAAGTCGAAAGTTGCATCAACCCCATTTATTAATTAGCCACAGAATGATCTTTCTCTCACCATTTTTGTTGAGTCAGGAATAAGACTCTGTCAACAAGCTCTAGAGTTTGATTATACATTGTGCTGGGGAAAATAAATTATTATTTCCATGCACTTTATGATTCTGTCACTTAATTTGTAGTTCTTATTTTATGAAATTTATGATTACCTACCTGCCACACACTTCCCACATTTTTACATTACTTTTTGTGTATAACACTGAAAAAAAGGCTCAGAAATCTTTTCCCCTCACTGATGTACTACAGACAGCAGCATTTGTACAAACCCAGAATTTCTGTATCTCATAACCACATCCCTTTTCCATGTATTAGGGCAAAATCAGACCCATGGGGTTTCATTTTTAAATGTGAGTCATACTGAATTAATCCACCAATGAAATTGTTTGATTTACTGATAAATATGAATATAAATGGCAAGTTGAGTTCAGTATCATTCATGAGGACGATTCATTCACTTGGGAAATTGTTGGATAATAGGAAAGAATTTTTTAAAGTGACAATCTACTCTTTGTAAAAAGCTTTTCTTCTGGAAATGAATATAATGAAGTTATGTTGTTGGGGGATTTTTGTAAGAAAAATCTTCTCAGAACGAGACTGAGCTCATATTACCTCAAATATTTGCTGTAGATATTTGAAGTGAAGATTGTGACATTAACACTTCCCCAGTCCTCCCTGAGAGATGAATTGTGTGGCAGCAGTGAGTTGGGACTGTTTCCAAAAGGCCTTGAGAGGGGAGAAGCTTGCAACCCTTTTGCTTTATATACAGAACCAAATAATTGTGGGACCATGCTCAGAATTAGGAAGAGCAGGTTTCCCATGGGTCCATAACTGCCAGCTGCAGACTTTTCCACTGATTCCACTGACTGAGCCATGCATGATTGCTACATTTCCAGTGCCAGACACTGCTACTCATAAAACACAAGTGCTTTGTTAACAAATTACACTTCTTTTACAAATACTGTCCCAAGTCTTAATCCTGGTGACCCACAGACACTGAAAGATGCTCACAACCCAGGAATTGTCTCCAGCCAAGTGGCAGTTTCCCTTTATCCCCCCCTGAAGTTAATGCTGAAGAAAGGAACATCTACTGCAGAGGCTTCACCAGCCTGGGTGGGGAAGATTAAACTATCCCTGATGGAAGAAACAAGACAACAATACATGATGGATTACAAAGAAAAAAAAAAATTAAATAAAATCCCATTTTAATGGCTTGCTGGTGGATCAGAGTCACCAAACCCTCTTCAGCTACAAAATCCACATGGGAAGTGATCAAGTGACAAATAAGCCAACAAGTGCCTAATTAGCAGAGGGCTTTAAGGGGGATAATGGGATTGCTGCAAGAGGCTGTGAAGCAGGGACTTGGGAAGGAATCCATTTGTTAATGGGATGCTCTTTTAACCTTGCAAAAATATTTAAATCAATAATAAAAATAGCTGCTTCCCTGTTGTTAAAAGCATTCTTCTAGCAGTGTAACATTTTGTGCAATTTTTGGTCATATCATTCTGTGGCCTTGACAAGGACACCAACGACACAGACTGAGAGATTTGCAATAGAAAGATAAGGTTAAGGACTCAGGTTCTGACTTTATCATTTCCTCAGTGACACATGTTTTTACTCTTCATTGGCCTGAAGAAAATTCAACTGAAACATGAAGACAGAACCCTTAAAAATAGCAATGAAAAGCAGTACCTGGGAGAGTGAGAATGTCCAACACAGAAAAGAAAAAGAGGAAATTTTTAAGCACAGGAGGGACTTACTGCCTCAGTTTTTCACCAAGGTATGATCTAGAAGTGCAAGAAAACTGACTGCAACACCACAGAGATGACAAGGCAGAAAAAAATTTTAAAAAATAGCTCTATTACCTTTTTCTGGCCTCAGCTACAGGCCAGAGTGGTCTCCAGTATTCTGTACTCAATATAAAAACCTGTTGGATCTCGTGTGGAAAATCAGCACAAAAAAATGAATTCTCATTGTTGTGGACACAAACAGAGCAATGATACTTCACTGCACTTCAAAGACATTTGTTCTAAAGACATTTGTTGAGTCAGTGAGCTCCTAAAGGCATTGACATCTAACATTTCTAGTCTATAACAAGCACTGCACGGTTTATCACAAAGATTCACGACAAAATTTCTCACTTCAGTGGTGCAAGGTGATCCAGCATCACTTTTCACCTGCATCTCTAGAGCACAGCCCTTTCCTCCTTAAAAATCACCATGGAAAACTGTGGCTAGTATGGCATTAGAACTCCAATCACATTTTCCTCTTCACCAACAAACTCACATTTTTACTTACAACACAAATCATTGTCCATGGGAATTCAGGAGAACACCTTCGCTCTACAGTTACAGCCATGTGGCAGCTGTTCTGTGTAGCAGAGAATCCCAGAACGGTTTTGGTTGGAAGGAACCTTAAAAAACATTTAATTCTATGCCCCTGCATGGGCAGGGACGCCTTCCACTATCTCAGGTTGCTCCATGCCCTGTCCAGCCTGGCCTTGGACAGTTGCAGAGATGGGGTGCCCACAGGCACAAAATATCTCATGCTTTATCTCTAGAGTCCACTGCTATTTCTAGAATTTTCCTCTCACATTTTATAAACTTTTCTGTAATAAAAGTCCAATGCCACAGCTGAGAGCCTGGGTTCACTGAGAAGCAAAAACTTATGTGTGTTGTAGAATCAGAAACAATTCTATAAATCTCAGCAGTGAAAAACCTTTTTAATAGACTCATTGCCAGCATTCACTATTGCTAAGGTCACTGCAGCAGTTTCCTTCAGCACTGTCCTTATTCTATTATTTATAAACATGGTATAAACTGTTTGGCAGTGATATTAAAAAACAAGAGTCCATTAACAATGGAGTTACATCAATCTATCAGGTAAAGGCATTTGCAATAAAAACCATACAATTCACTGTAAACAATCGTCAGGAATTCTCTGCAAATTTAATTTTGTTACACGGTTTTCTTTCAAAACTGATGAAAATATACACTAAACCCTGCAGACTGAACAGGTTTATTTGCTTTTTAATTCCAGAAGCCTGACAACTACTTACCCTACCAATCACTAGCTCACCACTTCAGTAAAAGGCAATTGATTTAAACAGTTAATGTTTATGTAATTAAATGGGCAAATAATGAATAGGGGTAATAACCATTATCCAACATAATATCTTCATTTAATGACATCAAAATTCCTGTTCTTAGCACCCAGGAGCTTTATTGCAGCTGAACTTTGAAAAAGAAGTCCCAGAGATGTTGTGGGGATGTGAGTCCCAACCTCTGCCCAAAGCCTCTGGCACAGATGTTGCTGAAAAAGGCTCAGGATTTACAGAACACCGTCCCTTCCTCACCTGACTTAATCTGGGGCATTAACCTGCTGCCAAGTGCACCTCTCTCTTGAAATACCAACAGGAAAGGAGTTCAGATGGAAAGCAGTTCATTAGTCCTTTTTGAACAAGTAATTGGTACTTATTCTGTCAGCCTCATCTTTGTATTCAAACACAGTGCTTATTTTAAAAAATAAATTCTGTATCCTGTCAAAACCCTATGGTTAAAAATAAAAATCTCTCCAACCAGGTGGATACAGATGCATAGAAAACATGGTTTAGGTCGGTGACTACAAGCAACTGAATAATTAAATCACTGCATCTCAGCCACTGCAACATCAGCTCTCCTTGGAGAGGGCAGCAAGCCAAAAGTGTGTGTTGTTTCCCAGTGTAAAACCTCTCTCCAGAAACAGGATCTGATATGCTTAAACGTACATGACAGGCACAAAATTTGGATTAAAAAGTCAGGTTTCCAGTGCTCTCTATCCCATGAAGGTCTGATTTATGTAATGGTAAAAGGACACAGAAAACATCTAATAACACACAATTATCCTCCTAGACTGCTCTGCATTACACAGATCCAATGGCTGATCAATTAAGCCATTACAAATTTAACAACAGTCCTTTGCCAGAGCAGCCTTTGTTCTCAACTTTTGTTTTGTGTTGATCTTATTTTCCAACCCGCTTTTTTCTCTGAACACATCTTTTCATTTTGCCTAATCCTCTCCCCCTAACAACATTTTAAAAGATAAAGGACAGACTCCAAACTCCATTCTGCCTTCTCCCTTCCCAAAGATGCAGCAGCTGTTGGCTGCAGCCTCATCTGTGAGAGGTGTGTGGATGAATGCTTCCAGGTTCACAACAAGGAATCACTATTACAATAATAATCCATAATTGAATTTATTTAATTTGGCTATTCTAAAGCCACTGAGGTTCAATGCTCTCAGGTGGTTCCCCTGATGTTGTTCAAGGTTCTCAGGCTCCAGTCTACTGTGCCTAAAAAAAGCCTCTGTGTCTCCAAAGCCTCACAAGACCATCAGCTGAGACAGCTCTACCCAGAGCTTCCTGCTCGTAGCAAGTTAATAAACTGTGCTTATCTTCTTGCTTCTGTGCTTAATTAAAACTGACATCAAATCTAAATTGTTGGGCCAGTTGGACCCTAAAGGTTGAACCAAGGCGGGCTTTGTGGAAACCACTCTTGAATTGCCTTTGGCATCAGCCAGGCAGCTGCCAGAAGTATTTTGGTGCAAACATCTCTTTCCTGGGCAGCACTGAGCTCCATGGTTCAGGCACATATTTATTTTCAATGCATCAGGCTCTCTGTTTGCTTAATCATTAAAGACAAATAGCTAAATATATTTTATTACATAATTCTAGAGTATTAGGAGCGGTTTCCATGTCAGCCAGAATTAAATGTCTCATTAGCAGGCATGCAGCTCCGTTGCCAGCCAACATTTATGGTCTCTGCAGCTCAGCTAACATTTCCATATGTTTTGTATACGTAACATTTTCTAGGAAACTGCAGAGGGATTATTACCTTTTCTATTTGTGACAGAAAGCACATATTAAATGCAATGCCAAAAGGCAAACAGAGCAAATGATGTCTGAAGAGGAATTGTGTCTTTGATTTTACATAACTCTGCTCTAACCATATGGTCACTTCTGGGTACATCTAAGAAATCAACACTACAGCTCCAAACTCAGAGTACGTTAAAGGTCAGAGGCTGAGCTATTTTTGCACCAAAATTTTCAACTTTGATGAGCTCAGTCTCTGAGCACTGGGTGCTGCTGAAGTCACTGCTGCTATTCCGGGAGCGCTGCGGCATCGCCAGGGGCGGAAATTGGCAGAGTGGGTTCAGAAATAATTAAAGGCCATCTCACAAGCCACCACAGAGCACGGCAGCACAACAATTTCCCAAAAGGAGCAGCTCCCAAGTGCCAAAGCAGAGGCTGGTGCAGACCCCAGTGGGGGCGTGCTGGCACAGGGGGAAGGAGCCACGGCCAGCCCACGGCGTTCCCAGCTGAGATCACTCGCGTTTGCTCACTCCCATGGGAACTAAATTAGAACAGATTCTTCTTCTAAACACAAGATTTATTTGCCTGTCATAACTCCTGTTAGAATTGCAGCAACCTAAACAGGGGGGCTGCTACCAGCACCCTCTTTTCCAGGGGATTGGACAATTCAGGGGGACATTGTCCAGCTGAATGGTTCTGATTTTTATCTCAAAGGAGAAAAGGAAATGCCACCTTGAAGCAGCTCAGTTCCCAAAGAGTGGCTGGTCCTGGTGTTCAGACAAAGCATCTAAGTCTCTGTGATAACAAACTAATTTAATCCCAATAGCAGCTATTTCTGCATCAAATGATTAATTTGGTGACTGGTTCACACCACAACACAGTGTTTGTGCTTAAGAAATCCAAAACCACACAGTTATAATTAAAGATTATTAAACTATATCCATCGCTACAAGTCTAATCATTATTTAAGGAAACATCTGATAGTATTGAAACTTGACAAGTATTTTTGCTCAAATAACTTGACACTCGTGTTTAGTAACAAAGCATCTTTTTGAAACATCATTTTGAAAAAGCCACTGTAAAGGTGCCCATTTTAATGAAACAGGCTCAGTACACTTAAAGGACACATAATTGCAATATTTTATCATGTTTCACTTCCTGGTCTTTTTGATATTAGGCAGAAACAGGATTACCAGTACCTACAAAGGCTGTTACTCCCTTGTGCTTTTTGAGCTGGATGCCTGTGTAAATATTTTTTACTAAATTGCCCAAAAGTACAGAGAGATTTATTTCCCGTGGACTGCAGTTCATTTAGAAATAAACAGTGCTATGTGCATGTTGTTAAATTTTTATTAGAAATTAATGGTATCTACTGAATCACATTTTCTGGTCCAGATTTTCCTTCTCAAAACCAACAGGGCAGGACACTACCAGAGCCATTCTGAGCTCTGCAGGCCATGGCGGATGGACTTGATACCACTGCCTGGATGGGAACTTCAAATATTGTAACTGCTGAGTTCCTTGATCCATCTAAATCCACCTTTTCCCCATGGCTCCTGCCCCAACAAAATGATTGGTTTAGATGGCCAGAAATACATTAAGTTTGTAGAGTAAACAGAGCTCATAGTGTTCACCAAAAATCAGAAGTTCCATGTGAGAAACTGCCCTCGGCCTACCCAAGTTGATGAGCTGTTAGCTTGTCTTGAGTTCCTCACAGCTCCCCACACATTTTTCTCTCAGTGCTACTCTACTTATCCAATTGCCCACATTCCCTCACAGAATGGAATTTAATGCATTATTAGGAAGGACATTTGGGCTATCAGTTGTGAACACTCTGCCACTTTTGATTATTTGCTGTCTGCACTCACCTTCAAAACTCACAGGGAGTTTTGTTTCCCCCTGAGGATTACTTAAGACAATAAACTCTGGAAGGTATTTCAAAAGCTCTGAAACACCTGGTTAATGCAGTTTAAATCCATTATTACACTGGCACAGTAATTTCTGCACAATAGAACATCAGAGTTTTCCTCTGCAAAGGTTCTGGTGGTGAGTCTGTCATGCTGGACCCACCCCAAGTGGATGCATTTATTTATTATTGTTTCAATCATTTTCCTTCCAAGCTTCCTGGAATTATCCCCATTTGCTCTTCTTCAAAGAAAAAATTCCCACTGCTTTTCTATTTACTGGTCAATTAAACAGCTATGAAAGAAATACATTAGCAAAGCAGCCACTTCACTTCAAAATCTCCTCAGATGATCAAAGACTTGTTGTTCCTCACCAAAATGATAACTGGGCGTTTGCCCAACACTTCCTCGGTCTGACATCCACGAGAAAGATCCATAAAAAGACATAGTAATTTCTAGAATTAACAGTAGTGCAAAGTAATCATTTGGACCATCTGAAGCATGCATTTTTCTTCTAAGTGAAGCAGCTAATTACTGCTATTCTCACTGACTCACCAGATCTCATTTCCTGCAACTAGGAGATTTAAATAAACCTAGAAACTCCTGTTCTTATTCTGAGCTTCTCTCTTCACCCCAATTTCAAGTCTACAGTCTGAAATTATTCTTAGTAGACTCCTTTTCATTTTGGAAAGTTGAATGCCATTTTTATCCTCAAAGTTTACATTTATTTAAAAGGCTGAGAGATTTGGGGCTCCTCAGCCTGGAGAAGAGAAGGTCCTGGGTAGACCTTAGAGCCCCTTCCAGAACCCAGAAGGGCTCCAAGAGAGCTGGAGAGGAACTTGTGGAGTGACAGGATAAGAGGGAATAGTTTTAAACTGTCAGAGGGAAGGGTTAGATGGGATTTTAGGAGGAAATTCTTCCCTGTGAGGATGGGGAGGCGCTGGCACAGGGTGCCCAGAGCAGCTGTGGCTGCCCCTGGATCCCTGGCAGTGTCCAAGGCCAGGTTGGACAGGGCTT
>JBBMKD010000067.1:3212604-3274620 GCA_037834095.1 Argya squamiceps | reverse complement strand
AGCTGTGGCTGCCCCTGGATCCCTGGCAGTGTCCAAGGCCAGGTTGGACAGGGCTTGGAGAAACCTGGGACAGTGGAGGGTGTCCCTGCCTATGGCAGGGGGTAAAATGAGGTCTCTGAGGTCTCTTCCAACCCAAACCACCATGATTCTGGGTTTGAAACACATCCACATGACAGCTGGCAGTAGTTCTCTGTCCACAGACTCATCCTAATTCTTCCACTGGAAGCAATGACAAGATCTGCACACCCTTCAGTAAACGAGCAGCTCTCTGACACACTTTTAATTCACTAATTCTGCTTATTAAAATTGCTGTAATTTAAGCAGGTGTAAAACATTTGGGGAGATTACACATTTTGCTTGTTAACAGACAAAGAACACCGGGAGGTGTTCCTGGCATAAACAGGAATGAAAACTAAAATTCTAAATTAAACATCTTGGAACAATATAAAACATTGAGGCTTGACTGGAGTATTTCAGATGGCCAAGAGGTAAAGCAGAAACTTCTGTCATGTTTTAGAACCTGAATGCATCTTCAGTACTGGCAGGACTTCAAAAGGGAGTAGAGATTTTTCCACAGGCAAGGCTTATCCTACAATTCTGACACTTTGCAGTTGAAACAGGTTGTAAACACCTTGAGTAGAAGGAACTCAAATTAAAATCCACTTGAGCAGTTCTCTGGGGCTCTGATCCTGCTCTAAATGACCCAGACAAATGAACCTCCCCCTGAACTCAGCATGATCAGCATCAGTGCCAAATTATTAACAAGCATTTTCTCAGTAGGATTATCTATCCCTGAAAAATAATTACTCCTCATGGCCTTGCAAACAAACAAGCCATTTATGTAGGATTTACACTGAGTTAGCTCACAAATTCCTACACACAGCCTGACCATCTAAGCATGCAGATGCAGTTAAGCTTTCAGTTTTCCCATTAATCTCTACTACATAAATCTAATCCAGGATCAGATTCCTACTCCTCCCAGTTTAATATATCAAATTCCACCCTAACTGAAGAGTTGTGCTCTAGACAGTTCCAAGCATCACCATTGTTCTGATATGGCTTTGGGGATGGAGATTTTCCCAACATCCACATCCTGCTTTGCTAATTTTTAGAACCCAGTTTAAACAGTTCTAGCACACCAGGATGATTTTCATTCAGCTTTTCACTTTTAAATTCCAACTAAGAGTTGAAGGAATAGAATTTGGATGCCATCCTTCACATACAGACACATAAACACACACCCCAGATTCCTGTCAGCCTCTGGACATGAGAGTTTTTAATCCACTGACAACAATATTGTAATTCAGGATGTACATTGGATTTACCCAAATCATACACTGTGTGACAGATATTCACTGTACTTCTGTCACTAGAAATGCCACTTGGTGTCACTTATTCCTTAGGTTGTCTTCACAATACCACACCAAGCATTAAAGAGATGCCTGGCTTGGACTAAAATACAGCAATATCCCTTGATAAACATGTGTGTCTCTGCATGTCATAGTTACAAGTTGCTGATATTTCCCTGATTAAAGCGCTCAGATCTCCTCACGCAAGTAAACTACTCTGGTAACTTTATCTTTTACAGATATGTCCCCAAATCTTCAAAGTATTTGTCAAGTAAATGTTCAGAACTCTTTTCTGATCCATGCAGAACACAGGTAGCACGGGAATCAGCAGGATACTTTAACCTAAACCATCTTGGCTTAAGAAGGCAACTCCAAAAGAAAACTGAGTGCCTCTGTTGTCTTTCAGACTGCACTCAACCAGACAGCTGTGGTGCAAAAAAATCTCAGGAGAAATAAGAAAACATCTCCAAATGCATAAATGAATACGATTTCTTTCCCCAATAGTTCAACATTAAACAGATCATCGCAAAAATTTGTTTATTAACGTTACTTAAGCTTGCAACACAGTCCAAAAATTAGACAGTTAATGCAGCAGTGTTAACAGCAAAACCCTGGGACAGATCTTTTACAGTTCCCATTCCAGAGGACCCTTCCACAGATTGGTTTCTACTGGTGGTAACTCCATGGGCACCAGAGCAGGGGCAGCACACATCCTCCATTCACAGGGCTAGAATGACACTCCACTCACAGATTAAACCCTAATAAAGACTAAATTAGGAAGTTTATACTCCTGAAAAACAACTGCTGAAATGATCTCTGTGTTTACCACAGAATCACAGAGTAGGCTGGGTTGGAAAGAACCTTAAGGATCACCTAAATCCAACCTCTTTGGCCACGACAGGTTGGCAACAGCAGATTTTGCCTTGGAGGTTCTGCTGACACACCATCAGGGTAACCTGCATAAGTTCAGCACCATAATAAATTCACTGTGAGGAGTAACCTCATGAAACCCAGAATATTTCCCTTTAAATGGGAGTGCACATACAGGTAGCCAGGTGTGTTGCCAGGACAATCAATTTGTCAGGAGCAATAATATCAGATCCTGGACAACTTGAGTATTTGTCAAGCTACCAACATTCCTCAAAAAAAGCAAAAAGAAGCCAGGGCATTCAGCCTACCCCCTCTTGCTATTTGATAAAACACTGAGATGCACTAATGCTTCAAGTTGGGCATCTTAACTGAGTCAGTGATCTGTGATAACTCAGAGGACAGTGATGCTCTAACCACACATGAAGGGTTCAGTGCTCCTCCACAAACAGAATTATTCCCTTCCCAGCTCTAAGGCATAATGAAGATGCTACATCAAAACAAACACTGTTTAAAAAAAAAAAAAACACAGTAAAAATCTTAAGACAGTCCTGCTTAATGCTCCGCTCAAACCAGTTCTGCAAACACCATTTTCAGTGGCTGAGTAAGAAATGTACCTGAGATGAAACGCTTCAGATTGGGATGCAAATCGAAGCTTCCTGTGGAAAAACAAAGCTCCTTTCCATTTGTTCAGTGCTCTCTAACACAGAGCCCCATGATGTGAGCCACCAGAGGAACAGAGATTGAGCAGTCCTGCCACCTGGCAATTGCTTTGCAGATTTGCCTAGGTATGCTGGAAGGAAGAATCCAATTTCCAAATCTCCAGGCAGTCCATTTAAAACACACTTTTCCATTTGGAACACGTACCACTTGCAGCTTGTGCTTTCCTGAGACACAAATACATTTTACCCTTGTAAGGCTCAGCATATTCCAAACTGGTAACATGCCCTAGATTTACTTTTGCAACACAGATATCCTTATGAAATGTTGATTTCATAGTGCTGTAGGTACCACATGCTAAATTTGATCCTTCCTCAAAAAAATAAATCATTTTTAAAAATCTTATCGTACTTTTCTTCTAAAATATTGGATCTATGATTGCACCATTAAAACAGTTCAAGATTTTTTTTTAGTCAGCGTATTGTGACAACACACAAACAAATTAAGAAAAATTAAGATAATTTGCCCCATTTGGCTCACTTTCTATTTTGTACTCACACAGCCTCTGTCAAGGGGAGTAATTTGGAAGAACACTGGAGTATAATTTCTGCTGTTTCCAGAATCAGTCAGACTCAGCGTGCAACCATTTCCCTATCAGTTTTTTATAGTGCTGTGTTTCTAAAGAGTATAGGGTATTCTTAATCCCCCTGGAATTCTCTGGGTCTTTAAAACACTGATTTTTCCCTAACATATTTTTCTTACACTGCAGTCTAAAAGATTGTTTTAACCATTTGTTATTTAGGAAACTACTGAATAAGTCTCCTCCATACACAGTGGTGCTAGAAATCAAACATCAAAATGCCACATAGCACCAAGTTCTGAAGTATTTTGTAGACTCTGGGGGTTTTTTTTGGGGACTAGATGATCCTTAAGGTTCTTTCAAAACCAAGCCTTTCTATGATTTTAAAATTCCATATACTCAATTACACCATTTTACATCCACAGTCTTGCAGGATGTGTTAAAACACGAAGCACTGCTTACCTATAACTTTGAAATGAGTTTAATTACTATCAAGCTCTCAGAGTTATTGTTATTACTGCTTTGATGCCTAAGATGTTCTGCAGGTAAGTCAAGCCACAATCTCTGGGTTTCCCTCCTCAGCGTGGTGCTCCCAAGCACCAGGAGCAGCATTCCAGGGGAATTCCCAGACAGGAATGCTCAGGGCTGCACAGCCAAATCCAGGGAGCTGCTGGGCAGCTGGGGAACAGCTGCTCACTCATCCTTCCCCTGCCAAACACCTCCCAAAAAACCAAAGCCTTCCCAAGCATTCAAACCACACACATGGAATTCCAAGTATTCCGACCAACACCGTGGCAGCAATGCAAGCTGATGACACTGACAACAAAGCACAACTGAAGAAGCTTTAGGTTTATTACACAGGGATAAATCACATGAAAAATTAGTTTTATTCCACTTTTTCACTGAACTTGTCAGCTCAGACCACGCCCTGGCTCAAGCTCCCAGTGGAACCAGAGCCAAGGCTCCCAGAGCCAGGGCAGGGTTCTTAGGAGTAATTCCTCACATTTATCACAGCCAGGCAGAAGGTGTGAAATGCCATTTACACAGCCAAGGGGGCCACAGAATGAACCACAAGCTGGCTTTGGCTTCAAGCCTCTCAGTGCACAACCAGGAGCGGCTCCAATGGCTGAAACAGGATTAATCCATAAACTCAGTTCTGCTGCTGCCTCGTCCTACAGATCTCCCAGAGACTCCTTAAAAATCAACACTTTCCTCAATAAATGTAAGTATTAGGAGAATGGTTCTTCCTTCAAAGCAAAGAGAGTGAACATTGAGGTCAACCTGAAATTAGTCCAATTGTTTTATATTTCAACAGCGTGAAACTGTGGGTTTTACTTCAGATAAAGAACATAAAAATTGACAGATCCCACTTGATAAGCAACTAATTAGTCTGGTATTTTCTCTTTAGATTCAGCTATGCTTTCAAATAAAATAGTACAGAAATCTTATACTGAATAGTTGCAGTACAACACCTTCCAGAGAAAGCCCTCTCAGTCTGGGTAATTAGTTAGCAACCTTGAAAACTTTAAACTGAAGATGTTTAAGGCTTATTATACAGGGGAAAACCACAAGGAAAGGAAATTCTATTCAGCTACTGAGAATCACAGCAGAGCTGCTACTGCTCAAAGACGTGCTACCAGAGAATTTGTTGCTAAGACAAATTTTAAATAAGCCAAGGATCTGAAGGGCATCTCCAACACCATAAAATTCAGAACTGCCTTTCTTTCCTGAATCAGTAGACACATTCCTGATGTTTTATTGTCCTGATATCTCAGCTTCATTAGGGAGTTGCCTTTTTCTGCCCTGAAAATGTCTCAAATTGGAACGCAGATACAGAAAGTGGGAAAGGACAAGAATCTGCCCTTCCTCCCCAAAGAGCCCAAGCAGCACAGCTTCCCTGAATAAAGGCAAACACAACAGAATGTGCTCCCTAATTAATGGAGACACATGTCCTTAGTGTCCTAAAGTCAGCATTGCTGAAATCTATTACCCCACCACAGAGTGTGGCAGCATAATCCAGTCCCTTGTGATGGGCAGAGGGAAGTGTAAACACTTTTACTGCACTTGCTGGAGTCTGTGCTGATGCATATGTTTGTGAAGAAACACAGATTCCTCCTGTTCTTTCCATATAGATTTTCTTCTCTTTAATGAATAAGTCATTAGGATAACAATTGCCAGGCCCTACTCCACTCATAACAAGGCCGATCTTGTCTGATCTCAATATATTAACTCTTAAATTTTATTTCTTATTTTCTCTGGGGCTTTCTCCTCTCGAGGCATCCAGGTGCTACAAATAACACCTTGCTAATGCATGCAGCATACATTGATTTTCTATGCTGAATAATGAAATTAAAAAAAAAAAACCCACAGAATAACTTTATGTCTCACATGAATCTTCATTTGAACTGGCCACCAGTATCGTTTACAGCAGCTGTTTGATCTTTTATGTTTGCACTTGGTGGAAGAGCATCCCAGAGATTCCTTCAGAAAATAAGGGATACAGAGTGATCACTGTGCTCCAGATCCTGTGCTTATTTGCCTTTTCCCTGTTTACTGGCATGTTCCATCAGTTCTACTCACAGAGTTCAAGGAGGGCTTAAAACACACTTGCATCTGTTAAAAATCCAATTACAAGCCTATTCCCCAGCCCTGACATGCCACCAGAGGATTTCAAAACCAAGGGTCAGTCTTTGAGCTTCACTTATTAACATGCAAGCCACTGGTGGGAGCTGGGCAAAATATTTCAGTGAGCACCGTGTCAGCCAGTTCAAAGAGCCAATCTTTTTAATGAACTCTAAAGCAGTAATGAAAAAGGAAGTGATAATGCACTGGAAATTATTCAGACATCTCAGGGGTTCAGCTGCTTCTGCCATTCATGTGCCAGCTGCCTTCCTCACCCCTTGAGGCCAGAGTTTTCCTGCTTATTGCTGCAACATCAAAAACCAAACAAACATGAAACTGTAACTCCCTGGAAGATTTAATCTCAGCAAGGGTGATGCTATGCACGGCAAAATGAATAAATCACTGATATTCTCACACTTTCCTCCTACGAAGTATCTCTTAGAGAAGGAAAAAAACCCACAGGAAAAATGTAAAAGCATTGCAAACACCCAGTTCTCCACACCATCATTCCATGCAGGATCAGCTTTCCATGCCATGCTGCTCCACAAAGCCCTGGAAGGAATGTGACAGCACATGCTTTCCATTACTGGGTCTGCTCTCATGGGAGCAGCATCTTGGGGAAGTCATGGAAGTGGCCACCCTGGTGTAAACTGGTTTTTTTTTTATCCCATCAGGCCATCTGCTGAAGAAAAGGCCATGGAGGGCAATGTCTGAGGTCCCTGTGAAATTCTGGCAGAAGGGTTGGGATGCCAGTTGAATTCCTGAGCCAGCTATGAAATAAATGAAATAAAAAAGGTTTATTGTGGGGGTGTAGAGAACATTACACAAGCTCGTAAGTCACCACAATAAGAAGGGGAACAGCAGAACCCTGCACAAATGCTTTACCTGGTAACATGGACGATTCTCTCATTTATGAATTATTCACCAGCCCAGCTTGACACCTTGGAAATTGTTTGGGCTCTGTAATAGCCTAAATCCTGTATGTGGTATTTTTCAGCTGATGGGTTACTCGCTATTCAGGTCTGCTCGTCACAACATGTGCCTCCAAGCAACAAAAGCATTGCTTCTATTCCTGGATTGGATCACTGAGCCTTTTACAAGTGAGGAACAACTGCTCCCACAACAAATAGCAAATATCAGATGCATTTTTTTCAGGCAGACTCTGAAATTGTCAGTAATAGCCACTTGCCCAGATTTCTAAGCTTCCCAACTCCTAAAACCCCAAACCTACTCACACTGTGATGGATTTCCCAATATGTCTCTTGCTCTGTCCAATTTGATTTTTATTTGTCCTTGATCAGGAGAATAAGATGAACGTCCTCAGAGAGGCCTGAGAGCCATCAGCCTCAGCAGGGTCAGAAGGGTGCCAGAGGGAGCACACACACTGATTTTGAATGGACTGAGCAGCTTTGGGGGCTGGGGAAGTATTTACAGAAAAAACCTGATTTTCCAACTGCTGAGCCAACCTTTTTCTTCAGTGGCAGACAGAAACACCAATCTGCTCTTAGTGATAGAACTAATCTGTAAAAACCCTATAATCACTGATGGATGCACAGGGAAGAAATGCAATGCAACCAACACGTTCCCAATCTAGTATGGGAAAAGCAAAGTCTTCAAGAGTTTCAACTAGAAAAAAAATCTAATAAAAGTAACATTTTATTTTGACTCTTAATATTTTGCATTTGGAAGATGCAGTATCAATCAACTTTAAATTATTTGTCTTTTAATGGATTGGGGGTCTGAAATACAGAGAAAAAAGAAAAACTCTGGCACAGGGTGCCCAGAGAAGCTGTGGCTGCCCCTGGATCGCTGGAAGTGCCCTAGGCCAGGCTGGACAGGGCTTGGAGCAGCCTAGGACAGTGGAAGGTGTCCCTGCCATTGCAGGGGTGGCACTGTGGCTTTCAATGGCATTGGCAACAAATCTTTGATTAAGTGCCCAATTCCAAGCTTATTTTAAGGAATCTTTCAGCTGGAGCCTCAATTGCAGCATTGAGCCCTGTGCTCCTCTCAGGAACTCCTTCAGCTTTTCATTCCCTTCTGACCTTTTTGCACCAACACAGCCCACAGCATCACCCAAGGGTGCACAAGTGTCCTGACTCCTGAAACTCTCCAAGTCTTTTTAACCCTGTTAAAAGAGAGATCTTGAACTCACTGGAGAATGAACAGGAATGTGCCCAGTGTCACTGCAATAACACAGAACAGCTCGTGGCTCCAGCCACACCAACGTGCTCACAAATCATCACCCTGGGTGTGTGATGCGGACACTCAGCTGTGCCCCACTGTCCACGGGGCTTTGGGACAGGTCTGCACTGAGGTGTCCCCACCACCACCTCACACAGGCATGGAAAACATCTGTGCTGTCAGCCCACAAAAGAGTACCCAGGCATGGAAACACATCCTCAAGTTTTCTGTAATAACCATTTGGAAACAAGCACCAGCCTCTATTGCAGTTTCTGTTCCAAAACATGGGGACCTCAAGCTTGTCTGTTTTTTTTTTTTAAATTCTGACACATTTTTAAATAGCTGTTCAATGCTGCAGCCTGTGCCTCGACAGACAACACAGCTGAGGACAGGGAAAAGACAAGGCTGTTAGAGTTATGTATGTCACTGGTGAGGGGATTTTTAGAGTTACATATGTCACTCACATGAAGGGATTTATTCCTACAATTACCACATATCCTCTCTGTGC
This sequence comes from Argya squamiceps, assembly GCA_037834095.1. NCBI lineage: Eukaryota > Metazoa > Chordata > Aves > Passeriformes > Leiothrichidae > Argya > Argya squamiceps. Next base: position 3,265,853 of record JBBMKD010000067.1, on the reverse strand, counting down.
TTCCACACAGAAGCTCTGTGCTTATCTACATCTTTAAGTCTTGTCATTTTTTTAGCTTGACATGGTTTAGAAAATTCAATTTCAGCTGCAAAGCCACAAACAAATACCTCTGACAGGTCTATTTCATAAAACATATTTTAAAACATATAGTGATATCTGCCTCCTATTACACTTCATTTTCCAGCAGTTTTCCACTCAGCTTTAATTTGCTTTTTAAATTATCTGCTTTGGATAACCAATAAAGTGAGACCCACCAGCTAACACTTTCAACAGCAGCTTAGATCAGTTAAATGTAGGAAAGTCCAGATTAAATGACGTAAAATGTATTGTATCTGCATGGGATGAGCTGTGACCCTCTAAAGACCCAACTCCTGCTGCCATCAGAGGATTTCAGCCCTCAGGGTCTGCTTCAGTGGGCTGAAGTCAAAGCCTGAGGTGATTCAGACAAACTACCCACGTTATTTCTGCCTTTAGTGCAAACCCAAACAAGTGAACATTGCTCAGTCCAGAGGGGAAGGAAGAACCACAAGTTAAACAAAATCATTTCCACTGGAATGTAAGAAACCCAAAGAACAATTCTCTCACATTCCCTTTTCTCCATGACTCACTGCACCAGAAACACACAATGAGATAAAAAAGTCCTTTGTGGGACAGTGGTTTTCCACCAAACACCAGGTGACAGAGGCCAGGTGACACCATAAAATAAGCTTTGTCTCTCACACATGAATGCAGAACGTGCTGCAAGAAGAAATTTTGAAAGGAAGAAACCATGTCCTGGGCTAAGCCCCAGTGTGGGCAGCAGGGGAGGGGGATTCTGCCCCTGTGCTCAGGTGAGACCCCACCTGCAGAGCTGCCCTGGGGCCAGCACAGGAGGGACCTGGAGCTGCTGGGGAGATCCAGAGGAGGCTCCAGGATGAGCAGAGGGATGGAGCAGCTCTGCTGGGAGGAAAGGCTGGGAGAGATGGGATTGTTCAGCCTGGACAAGGAAAGGCTTCAGAGTGACCTAAATGTGGCTTTCCAGCACCTGAAGGAACTGACAAGAAAGTGACAGGACAAGGGGGAATGACAGAATTGACAGAAGGCAGGATTAGACTGGATATCAGGAAAAACAAATTTTCTCTAAGGATGCTGAGGCCCTGGCATAGGGTGCCCAGAGAAGCTGGGGCTGCCCCTGGATCCCTGGAAGTGTCCAAGGCCAGGTTGGACATTAGGGCTTGGAGCAGCCTGGGACAGTGGAAGGCATCTCTGCCCATGGCTGGGGGTTGGAAGGAGATGATCTTTAAGGTCTCTTCCAATTCAAACCACCCTGTGATTCTCCGAAAGAGTTAAGTTAGAAGTGGAGAAGAATTAATCTCCTACAAGTTACCTCCACAAGTTTTCTCAATGATATTCCAGGGAACTTCACATGCTTTTTTCGTATTTTGAGACACAAATTTGTGTTTAAAACATCCTCCTTGTAACTCTGGAAAGGCATCCAGCCATGTGCCAGGACTAGAGCAGACTGGGAATGTGCAGCTGCACCCCTCAGAGTGTCACTGGAAATTCTGGAGATTCAGTTACACCAGGTCACTTGAGGGAGGCTGCAGTCACACATTGCCACAGAAAGAGTCAACAGGAAAAGTGCAATTCAGAACAACCTACATAGAAATTCATTAATATAGTCCTGCCTGTTCCATCCTTCCTCAGCAGAAAACGCCTATATATATATATATATATGTACACGTGTATATTTTATTCATGAGTGTACAATGACTATATATACACACAACATTTATATATATACTCACTGTACACTGATGCATAATGCAGCACTTCAACTTGAAATAACTGGAAGAAAAAGAAAAAATTCCACAAAACACCATTAAGTAGCAGGTCACCCTCTGACCTTGGTTATCTTGATAAATAATTTGTGTTTCACAGGGTTTTCTGGGGCCATGGAAGGAAACACTTTTTCCTTCATTAGTCATCTACAGACCTTGTCTGACCACAAACAAGTTCAACCTGCCTCATCTCTGGATCTCTAATTAATAAAGACAATTACTTTTAAATTGCAGGTCCCTGTTTCTGCCAATACTTAAAATTATGTCAAATGTGGACAGATAATTGCTTTTTACAAGGACATCACAAGCAGGCAGAAAACATTAAATAAATGCGGGCATAGACAAGACGAGCCAGTAATTTCTCCTTGAATTTCAAGCATATTATTTCATCCAAATATTGAAAATGGGCATATTGATTTATCTCATTGTTCCACTAATTCCACATTTTTTTGTTGTTTCCCACCAACTTTGCTTTCTCCCCTGCCTCCCTCATGCAGTTTGCTTTCTGCTCCTGGTGTTTGTAGTGGAATTCACAGCTGATCCACACCATATGTTGAAGTAGAAGTTATTCAAATCCTTTGCGACATTTAGAATGTGCTGAGATATTATGATTTTGAAAAGCACCATGAATGAGAACGACAGGTTGCAGGATGAAAAAAGATACTTCCCACACCCCCCAGGAAAACAACTGCAATTGATAGAGAGACCTTAAAAAAAAAATTAAATCCTCAACTGCTGTGAACTGGCCAAGCTGCAAGAAAGCTGAGAGAGGTGAGAGATGTACAGAAACCACCACGTGGGAATGGGAAAGAGAAATGCCAAACCAACATCTCAAAAACCAAACAGAAATGCCCACAAAGGTCCATTTAGTTGGGCATGAGGAGACAATGATGATTTTGTTATTTGCAAAGATCATAAACATGACCACAGATCTTTGATATTTCTCAAGTGTAATTCCCTAATTAATGGGATTCAAATCTCATCCTCAGGGGCAAACCTCAAATGACAGAGAGACATTGCAAAGCTTGTTAGGATTGTCCCAAGACACTGAACAACCCATCTCTTCCTTAAAAAATATCTCAAAGGGACACATTTTATCCTGGATTTCACCAAAACCCACCCACAAGCCAGCTCTTTACTGGTGACCAAGAGTTTCCTGATGATCATCTTCACCTTTCCTAAGGGGACTCCTTGTTGGAAGAGGAAACAGCCCACAGTAACGAGGTCTGCAAGGGACCAGGCTGCAGGTTACTCCTCACAACACACTTTTGGAGGCCAAGAGGAAACACACTGAAAGACAAAGACTTCTGCAAACTGAGGCTCTTCTACTCTCTTCTAACACCATAGCTCCAGGGAAGAGCAGCCATCCCCTACATCTGTAAATATCATTAAGAATAAAACCAGCTGACAGGAAATTTATTTCTGTTCCTACAGTAGAACAGTCTTCCAAAGAGATACAACTAATCCAATAAACAAAATGTTGGATAATGGACAAGGTTTTCTCAAAGTGAAGTCAACTTCCTATGAGAAATGTTGCCACTGGAGACAGTTCATGGGAATTGCAAAAATATCCAGTCATACATGGATAAGGGGGACAAAGAGATGGAGAAGGATTCCCATTATCGGCATGCAAAGAACAGGGTCATAGACAGGGCTGGATTTTCTCTGCTCTCAAATATTACCAGACAATTTTACTTTGCAGTAATTACATTCTTGTGTACAGACATCAAAACCGACCCAGGAACCTGAAGCCCACCTTCTGGGAAAACTTACAGTCCCATGAACAAAAATAATGCTTAAATATTTCCTTTTTGCCTGCAAGAACTAGTGTGAAAACAGAGTAAAAAAATCTTTAATAAAAGAATCAATATTTATGGCTTTGTTGCATTTACTGTTTATGAATTTACTTATGTTAACTCTTATCCACCAAGACAAACAACAATCATTCCTTCAGGACAAAGCATCCTCTTCACAGCCAGAAAAACATCATCAGTACAAGTGAAGTGTTGAAAAATTTGACATATAAACAATAAGCATCTAGACAAGCTAATAAACAGAATGTCTCTTAAAACTAGCAGAGAAAATCCATAAAATACTCGTCCACTGGAAAAACACAGAACCTGGCCAAATCTCACATTTAGAAAATACAGGATGTACAAACACATTGTTTTGACTATGACTGCAGTCTAAATGATGATTAATGTATAATTAAAGCAGTCAATTCAAGAGATAAAAGAGACTAGAAAACCACAGTAGTGCCACATATGATGCCATATATACGGAAATAAATTCATGTAAGAATGTTACATCTCCAGAACTGGCACACACTTTGGGGGAAGGTCCATTTTAACAGCTAAATCACAGCAATGCCTAATTTTCAAGGCCTCTCTCCCCTCTTCTTTCACTCTTCAGCCTGGATTTTCAGCACTGATCCCAGCAGCCACATGAACTCAATCTCCACTCTCCAGCACTATTCCAACAACATGCAAAGAGTTTGGATGCACAAAACCCTCTTGCAAAGGAGGTCTGGTGGAAAGCTGCTTCCCTTTTCCTCCTCACATGGAGTTTTGGCTTAGCCAGTGTTTTAGAAGTCCTTGGAGCATTTATCCCACTCTTCTCCCTGAGAGCCCCTGGTGTATTTGTCTTTATTCTGAGGAATCATGACCAAGTGCATATATCCCTCTCTCACACCAGTTCTCAAGGCCTTGGCCTGACATGTCCCACCAGCTCAGACATCCCTGGAGCCTCTCCCATTTTATTCCCAGCAGAATGCCTTCATCAACCAATGAGCCACCTCTATTTTACCTAAGACTGTTACCAAAGTACTTTAACATCCCCAGACCCCCAGATCACCCCAGTGAGCCTTGGCTGTGCCCTGACCCCTGTGGTACCAGCCCTTCCATGCCAGGGGAGCTCTGCTCACCCAGCAGCCCTGACCTGACAGCTGCACTTCTCCCTCACTCTGCCCATTCAGTCCAGAATTTGTTTGCTTTTTATTGGGCACATAATGCTGCTGAGCTGTGAATAACAGGCATCAGCCCTGTCCTTTATTACCCTTTTTTCTATTGCTGCCTTGTTATGGTTTTTTCCTTTTAACTGTATGATTATTTATATTCCCCTTCTTTTCAGCTTTTACAGCTTCACTGCCTTATGTTTTCCTACAACTCCCAAACCAAAGGTTGTCTTAACCCCCGGGCTAGAGCCAATTCACTTTTTTTCAAATTCGTTTGATTATAAACAACCTTTATAGAAAACCTAAAGTTTGCATTTTCAACATCTTGCTACAGACTTCCCACTCATTCCTGTAAAATTCCACAAGCCAGTTCTAGGAGTTTTTATTTTGACAATTTACTACCTCTTAAAGGGATAAAATATGTACTTAAGCTCAGCTCAAACACAGATTTCGGATCTTTGATAGATTCCTCCTCCATAAATATTTCTCCTTAGTTTATTTAATGTATACAAACATCAACCTTAATTCTGGAGGATGATGCAATTCCTTCTACTTTGGATTACACTCATTATTCTTTTATCACTTCTACACAAAAAATAATCCACTTTGTATTTCCACTGACTACTCAATCCAGCTGGATTCTTAAGGCTTGTGCTAGGACATGAAACATAAGCTGAGTTTACACATCAGAAGGAACACAGAAGTGTTCCTGTGTATTACAGACTGGGAAAAAATCTTCCTGAAAGTATACTGAGATGAAATAATCCTGACCAGTTCTTTTTCACTTTGCAGTCCACTGAGCAAAGAGCAGCTACAGAAGGCAGAATGACTCTGTGGAGGCAGCAAAGTTCTTCTACATTTCCCCTTTCCAGATGAGATGATTTCCTTTGTTGCAGAGAAACTCTACAATATCACCTGATTTTTACATTTCAGAAATCAGGATTCGCATTTTAAAAATCCACATTACTCTTTTCATTGATCTAAAGTTATTTGGTTTAAAATCCCATAAAATGAAAACAAGATTGTTCTGCATCTTCACAATTACTTGGAGAAGTGTGTCTCCTGTGTGGAGGAGGAAGAGGGACCAAAGCTTTCTGATGGGCATTTCCAGAGCAAAGAGGCTCCACAAACCATCCTCAGGCTAAGTAACTTAAATCAGTTTTTGGAGAGTCTCATGCCTTGGTTTGTATGCTTAGCTAGAGGTTTAAAGGCAGGATTTTTTTAAAAAAAAAGCTCCAAAACAAAAGAAATGTGGTCTATGGCAAATGCAGCATTTAAATGGAAATAATGTTGATTTTCTGAGTGGGAACAGGTTGACCAGAGGTGAGAACCAGCCAGGTTCCTCCTGTCCCTCTGCATCACTGGGCTGGCCTAGGAGCATTCCACTGCCTTTCCCAGAGATAAGGATAAGCCATGATTTTAGCACACAGTTAGGAGCAAACAAGTCTTTAAATATCAAACAGCAACCACAACTGCTTTAAGAGAAAAACTCCAACTCAGAATAACTGCTGTCTGTTTAACATTTGAAAGCTGTGCCACCTGCATACCAGACTGGAGTTATTTCCAGGGGAGACATCTCATTTAGACAAGAAAGAAGAACAACTGGGTGAGAGCCACCACAGTCAACTCAACTGGGCCCAGGGGTTTTGAATGCCAGCAACAACTGCTGGGGTGGAAAGGAATTAATGCTGAATTCAGAGTTTAATGAGTGTCTTAAGTATTTTAGGGTTTCTGCCACCATTTAAGGCTGCATGGGCAATGTACAAGCCTGTAACTCCACAAGCAGCAGGAGATCTCCATTTCACTCCTCCTTGCCCCACTTTACCCTCAGGAAGAAGAGCAGATGAACAGGAGTAAACAAAGCAAACTTGCACCAGAACCAGCTTGAAAAGTACTCCAGGATAACTGGAAAACCAAAAGGGAACATCACAGAATGGTACTATATTTACAACCCTAGGAGAGAGAGGCAGACCTTTAACATCTTGTTACTTTTGTTACTTCTAGGTTTGTCTGCTCTTCTGCATTGATTTTGCCCAGAAGAAAAGTATTTTAGGAATAAAACCCAAGAACAACTGTCAACTTGTTTTTTTCCTGGAGAAGCAATCATCCTTGCAGTACAAAGTATTTATTTATGCATTTCCAAATAGATCTGGCTACAGGGGAATGATTTAAGCCTCAGTGAAGCAGCAAACATTGTTTGTGATCTTTTTTACTAGGCTGGCCAACCCTTCAGTGTTTATTCAGCTCCTGATACTTTCCGTTTATCTGCTGATAGTTTTTGGAGGCTCCCTTTGTGGTTTGTTAAAGCCCTGGAAGTGGGAATCTGCTGGCACCAGCAGGGGCTCTGCCTCACTGGCTCCACAGGCTGATGGATTTGGATCTGCCAATTCACTGGGGTCAAAGTTGGCACCTTTTCTATGGGCAGGTGAAACCTGGAAATGCCCCAAGGAGCCCCAGCACAGCCCAGACATTTGGCTGAGAAGGCATTTCCCTGATCCCATCCACATTCAATACGCTTTTCTACAAAATTAAACAGAGTCAAGCAGTTCTCATTACAGAGATTGATTTAATGAGTTATCTGCACTCTGCCAGCAAGGATGGACCAGAGTGCAGGAGAGGGAGGCTGAAGGAACCACTGCCCTGATTCAGCACAGCTGCAGTCACCTAACACACAAAATCCCATTTATCTGCAACTCCCAAACCTTACACTGTCCCAGCCTTGGGGCTGGAATGAGCTCTAATCCTGCTTTTAGCAAAACATATCAATAGCAAAAGAGATTGGAAAAATCTTCCTAAATTCTAATTGATTTTTTTTAATCTGTCTAAATTGCTACTACAAATTAAGAGCCGAGGAGGAGAGATAAAACTATTGTTAAGTAGTTGGTAACAGAAGTCCTATTTCTGTTAAGAGACAAATGTATTTGGGCACACCTGATAGCTCTGGACCTTTACTCAAGGTTTCTCCAGCTTTCTTCAGCAACAGAGGATTTGCTGAAGCATCCCATGGCTCCCCTTTGGTCTGGTTTCCTTTCACCATAAATAAATAAATTGCTGGGAGTGTCCCCTCTAATGCTGATGTCTAGAACTGGCAATCACAGAGCATCTGAACCCCATGGCACTGGCAAAGCCTGTGCTGATAGTTCCTGCCTTCCCTCACACAGGTGGGACTCAAATTAAACTCTCCTGCTCTTTTCTTGTGCAGGTGGTTCCCTGATGCTACTCAGCCATATCACTGGGAGTTTCCTGTAGTTATGAAATATCTGACATTTAAATGGAAGAGTAAGAAGTATAACTGTCAGGAGTATAAATATATTTTGCATCAAAGCTTAAATAGCTTTAAAAAGTCTCCTGAATGTGCTATCATGTCTGTTCTCAGGGTTCTCCAACTCTGAAGCTTTTCCGTTTTAATTTTTTTTTCTGGTAAAACCTAAGCCAGTTTCCCAGCCTTGAACTGAGGCAGGGGAGATCCAGCTGCATTTATATTCATGTAACAGCAATGTTTCCTTAGATATACATCATCTATGATCATGGATTTCAAGAAAAACATCTGCTTGTTCACACCTGTGAGCAGCTCATGCCTTGCCCCAGCACAGGTCACTGCACACAAAGAAATAAAGGGAACAGGAGGGATCCCAGCAGCTGAGCTGCTGCCCTGCTGGACATCCAACACCCACAACACGCTGGGAAATCTGATTGTGGCCATTTCATTATTGTCATTACTGAGCTTTGACAAGGCAGCAACATGAGGAAATGGGCTGCACCTACAGCATCCCGTGGTACCTTTGTGAACTGATGGATATCACTCTTTATTTTATGTTTCTGGAGCTGAAAACACAAGAGACAGCTACCAACAAAATCCACAGCACCCTGCAAAGGGGGATTGTTCCCAGCTACAATTCTCTCTGCTGGAACACATTTTAACCTGAAGCACAGGGGTCACAGGGTAAATGGCTGCACTTGCTACAAGGCACAGGAGACAAATGTAGTTCCCTAAGAAGGAAAAACAAATCCACCACTAAGGAGTTCCTCACAGTGTATTTATCCTAATCTCTCACCACACAACTGTTTCCAGTGACTGCAGGCAGATTGGTAAGAGATACCAACTGTCAGCAAAAGGTGAAAGGCAATTAGTAAATCACTATCTCTTTTGTAATCACTGATGAAATCTCTATTTTTTTTTATCCCCTACTGGTCACTCGCCCAAACAAGCAAGACATCACCTTGAAAATGAATGCAATTAATTATATTAGCTGAAGCTTTTAAAGGAGAATGGCTTCTCATTTACATTCCTGGCAGAAATTCAATAAGATTGCACTACTGTAAGGTTGATTGAACTGCTACTGCAGTTAGACCAGTATCCTGAAATAAAAAATAATTCTAATGTTCATTATGGGATTTTTAGAGCTAAGTACTTTGAACTGTTAATATTCTCAAGTAAGTCTGCAGTGGAAAGGCTGGAAAAGGTATTTTACTGTGTGTTAACTGAAGCTGAAATAATTTCCTTCCCTTCTGCACCATCCTCCACTTACTTTTAACTAATCAAAAATTAGCAGAATTATCTCACATGCCTGAACTAATTAGTAAAGATGTTATCCAAACCTTCAGCTTTCACCTACGCACCTGAGCCTTTGCCCTCTTTTAGCTCAGCTGTAGCTCTGTTGACATGAAAGGATTGCAGAAATTGTTTTTTGTGTGCAGGGATTTCCTGATTTCACCTGGGTGCTGGTGTAGCAGAGGGCAGCACAGCACTGCTGGACTGCCTCAGTAATCCCAGCTAAGCACCACAAACCCGACAGAAATTGTTACACTGGCCTGGATAATGGAGTCTTTGCAGCAAACTTTCAATTAGAGACAACGAATGATTATGCACGTATTTGTAAAAGCATAATCAGTTTGTGGAAGGTAATTGGTTTGTGAAAGTGTCATTAGTTACAGGGATGTAAATAAGCAAGGGGAAAATGCAGGTTGGTGTTTGGATCACAGGCCGGAGGATGAGGTAATAAAAAAACCCCATTTAATAGCAAATTGGGCACACATTTGGCAGCCCCATCCCACTGCAGAAATACACCTGGACAAGGTTCTCAGCCTTGCTCCAAGCACCTGGCAGAGAGAGGGACAGAGAGGAAGAGCTCCATCCCTCCACTCCAACAAGGGGACACCTGCACAGACAACCAGTCTCCAGGAATAAGTATCTACAAAGCAATGAAAATGCTTCAGTCACTACCCAAAACCCCCTGGTAAACAGAATATGGAACGGACTTTGTTTATAAAATCCTGGAATGGTTTGGGTTGGAGAGGACCTTAAGGACCATCTCCTTCCATTCACCTTCCACTGTCTCCAAAAGCCACATCCAACCTGAAGTTTGACAGGTTTTACCACTTTCCCTAAGTTCAAGTAGAATTATGTGAACACACATATCAAATACACAGAATAGATTCTGTGCTTGAAGAAAATTTGCCACAGTCCACTTAATTCTGGCCAGGCTGCTGCACTGTACATTCACAACCCCAGTTTATGCTGCTCAGATGTTTTTTTATCTGACCTCAGTTTAAGAAAGCTTTAAATATAACTGTCATTGAGTGAGATAATGCTTATTGCCTTTGCTCTTGGAATAATGAAAAAGTATTCAGGAAAAGCAGGTGGGAGTATTAAGTCTGCTATCTCACAAGCTAAAAAATAAGAAATATAAAGGCAGGCAGAGGGCTTTAGGCTGCCAAAAAACCCTACTGCTGGTCACATTCCTTTAATTAAAAGTAGTAAGGAAAAATCATTGGGCTGACTGCAATTTCAACAGAGTTAATTTCAGATAGAAATGTCAATATCTTTTTTTTTTCCCCCACAAGAATATGGAGACTGAGAGAGTCTTTATGAAGGACTCGAGATGAAGTTTTAACCTTAATGTGGAAGGTATAAACTCCCTATTTCACAAGAAGGATGTTGGTGATTCATCTGCTTCTTAAGTCTTTCTCAGACAAATGGAAAAATAAATCAAAAGAGATAGCTGATAGAATAAGAAAGCTAAAATAATTCCCAGTGTATTACTTGTATTGGAAAGGCTCTCACAGAGTAGTGCCTGGATCCAAACAGGCATTTCTGAACAGTTCACACTTATCTTTGAGCCAAAACTGAGATTTTAGCTAGTTGTTTAGATCTCTTTGCTTAGAGAGATGGTTGAGGGGGTCTAAGTACAACATAGAACCTGCAGGCATTTGGTGTATCAAGTTTAGAAACACACCAGCCTAGCTGTGTGTAGACTGGACCTGTGCTTGCTCACAAAAAGTGATGAAAAAGTCAGTTATTTCATTTAAACCACAGGTATGAGGCAATTATGTCATCTTGAAGATGACATAATGAAGAGAAAGTTAAGTTTTTGTCCTAACAGACTGCAAACCTGTAGGAACGAGCACGCTAACAGGAGAACCTCTGGAATGCAGGGAGTGAGACAGACTGGAGTCACCAGCCTCAGAGAGTCAGAACCTCCCAGCCTGGGCGAGCAGTTTTGGGGCTCTGTGTCAGTCTCTGCCACCCCACAGGGTATTTATTGGTTCTCAAGTTATCCAGACTGCAGTGAAGTCTCCCAAGCACTAGAACCCTGAATTCTCTAGGAACAGTCATGGACTTCTGCTGTACCACCAAGAAATGCACCACAAAGCCCTGAATCTTAACCCCTGGTTAGCTTTATTCTCCCGAAAACAGGGCTGGCTCTGTCAAACAGCCTGGGACAATACTGCATGGGAAAGGACCACAGTCAGGGCACACTGCTAATTACATTGATGAGCTCATCAGCAAGAGCAGCTAAAATGATAACCACAACAAAACTCCATTTTTTTCTAAAGCATGTATGACTTTTTTATTACTGTACATGTCTAAAACACACTCTGCCAACACTCTGCACCTGGAGACAACCCTATAGATTTCACAGGAAGTCAGATCTCATTCTGGGAATGATGCCTTAAGTTTTACCTTTCATATTTTCACATTCTGTGCTGCCCAGGGGTGCAGTTCTGAGCTCACAGTCAGTGTCACTCAGCTCTGCACAGAGCAGGGAGACAAAACCAATCCTTTTCCTGCTGGAGACCAAGGACAACTTTCAGCCCAAAAGCACAAACAAGGGTGGGCTGAAGGGAGGAACAACAAGGATGAGACCTCACAACCTGAAGCTGTAATTGCACAATGAAACCCCAATATGCAAATGGACCAAAACTTATAAAAATGTAAGACTTCATGACCAGTCAGCCATTTTGTGACCATTCTTAGTCCACCTTGGGTGTAGCCCCAGTCAGGCTCTTGTCCTGCCCAAGGCGTGTACCCTAAAGGCCTTTCAATAAATATCTTTATCCTCTAGCTGTGTCCAGTCTCTGTTTCAAGTTAGCCTTCCCAAGGCATCAGGAATGCAGAGCAGGGATGGAGGCAGAGGTGACAATCTGCAGCCTGTGGAAGGTTTGGAGGGTCTGGGGCACTGCCAGCTGGTGGAAGGTGTCAGGCTGTTGTAAAAGGGATAGACATGAAAATATATCGAAACATGTTGGTAAATTCACCTCATCTAGAAACTACAAGTTTAAGAATGCAACAAATCCACCTCAGACCCAGAAGTGACTTTAAGAACCCTGTGGCCCTAAATCACAGTGGATTTGTTTTCTGAAGGAGTTTGTCACTGTCTAGATAGTATGACCACAGAAGCTCTGAGATGTTTCCTTACCTTGGGTTTGAAAAGTTAAAATGTTTGGGGAGGAAAAGTCTTCCTATTCAAACAAATACAGGATTAGAGACCATGCTTTTCCTTCTTTTAATAAATTAACAGCTTGAATAGATTATGCCTAAAGTTTCAGAAATAAATGAAAACAGCAGCAGTAATGTGAGGACGTGGGCTTGGCCTGATTTTGAAATCACAGTCCACTCTGCGCAAACACTAAAGCATCAGGGACAGGGAAAGCCTAATGTGTAACAGCTCCTTATTTTGCAGTGAGATACGGCTCATTTGGAGCAGCAAACTAATTAATACAATCAGAGACCAAAGTTTCAGAACTCTCCCAACAGCACACATTAGCATATACTGCCCAGAGACTTGATAAAGTTCAAAGCTTATCTTGTAGCCTGCACGCTCCCTGTTTGCTCAGAGCAGCAGCTGGCCAAGTGATCTCCCTTCTCCTCAAAGAGCAAAATTAAATTAGATTAGATTGTCTTCTCTCCCTTGTAGAATTAAGATCGTGCTACAAAAACAAGCAAATTAGCTTTTGAAATGCTGTTTCTCACTTAAAGGCTACAAGGCTGAGAAATGCTCTCTGTACCAACTCAGCTCAGCTGCAGGAGTGTGTTTGTGCTGTTTTCCTGCGGAGCTGAAGGAGAGGGTTTTACAGATGTGTCTCTCCCTGGGCTCGAGGCTGCGAGTGGCAGATCCTGAGGGATGAAGCCAAAGAAGGGAACAAAGGAGGAAAGGAAATGGACACAAAGTCTTAAGAATCAAGACATGCAAAAGTCACAGTATCATAGGGTGAGCTGGGTTGGAAGGGACTTCAAAGCTCATCTCATTCCACCCCCTGCCATGGACAGGGACACCTTCCACCAGACCAGGTTGCTCCAAGCCCCGTCCAACCTGGCCTTGATGGTTTAATAAGAGCTGCAGTAATGAGGTTTGAAAGTTCTTGTTTTGTTGCTATACATAACCACTTCTGAGTGAAAGAGTAAAACCTAGTTCCTAGAAAAAGCAGGGTTAGGAACATGAATGTTACATCAGAAGAAAGGCTTAGAGCATAAGGAAACAAAGAAAAACATAGGGACCAGGATTTTTTTGACTAGAAAGCTGGACTGAAGAACAACAAAAGTTTATGGCTGGATGGTGGAGGTTTGGTTCAGATCAGCGATGCCAGATGCCAAATTCAAACCAAACAAATACACAACAACAAATGAAGTTCAAAGGAGGACATACAAATCAGATCCTAGATTGAAACCATAGTTTCTTGAGCTCATTCACTGCACACCAAGCTGTGAGGTCAGTTGGCACAGCTGATAAACAAGCTGATAAAACATCTCCCCATCAGGTCACCGTGCTGCAGCAATCAGACACACTCCAGAAGTCCATCCTAGGCAATCTGTTCTAGATGAACAGCTAATGAGAACTAAGCTAAAGCACTTTTCTCTGGTTATGATTCCTCCTTTGAATATTCCCATAACTGTACTGCTAAACTACTCAAACCTATAAAACTGAATCGAGGAAAGAGATTCTTCTGCTGTGGACAGATGGAATAATAAAACTGGCCACGAGAAAACACAGCAATATCCATGGCACATCTTCACTCAGTCACCCTAGACTGCAACAAATTTAGCAAGAAGTTAATTTAGCTTATAGTTTGTTTGTTTGTTTTTTAATACTTTGATTATCTCCTATTAGGCTGGAGTTGATGGAGAAGGTGATTTGAGGTTTATTGCCAAATTTCTTCACAGCTTGATCTTCACTAACATAACTAGAGAAGATTATAAGATGAAGATAGTATTGCAGGAAAAAAGAAATACAAAAAAAGTCTCATATACATGGAAAACAAGAGGCAGGGAGGGAAAGGAAGGGAAAGGAAGATTTTGGAGGGTTTATGTTTCCATGAATGGTGAGTTTATGGGGCAGACTGACTGGTGAGGAGGCAGCAGAACAGTTATCCCATGAGTGTTCACCACGCTGCTTAAAGCTTTATTAACTCGGCTGTTAAAGAAGAGTAGCACAGAAGTAAATTAAAAAATGGAAGCGCTGCATAAACTTTGAGGACATAAAACATTTGTTCTAAAGCATTTCAGATTAATCAGAAACAGCTCTGCTGTTTCATGGCTCTGAAGACAGCAGGCCACTTGCTGCCTCCAAGTTGGTGCTTTCCTCGTGCTGCCACATCTGCTGTGTGTGCCAGGGCTGGGTGGGGAGCTGGGACAGAACATCCTGACTGCCAGCATCCCTACAAGGCATAAATGGCAGTCCCAAAGATCTAAGGGATGGGTTCAGACCTTCAATGTGAAGGATGTTCTTGTTTTAGAAGAATGAGATGAATCAAGCAGGTTCTTAGACACCTGAGCTGTGATGAAGGTTTCTTCCTCTGCCTCCCTTACTGCATCCTTCTGATCAACACTGACATTTCCTTCATATTACCCCCTCATGCATGCACTGTAACTAAATCCAAAGCAGAAGACCAGAAGGAAAAGCTTTTTCCACCATTAGAAAGACAAACCCACCCAGCAAAGTGTCTTTCTTCTACCCACGTGAGGTTTACTCAAAGGACTTGACACCTTTCTATGTTTATAGACATTTTACTAAGGAAAACCCAAGCATTTCTCAAGGTAAATGAGGACCCAAATGGCTTGTGTTGAAGCCTGAAGCATCTCAATTTCCTGTGAATTCCATGTGACTTGGCTGGTGCCATTTTTACTGCAGCTGTTCATTCAATTGAGAGCTCACATCATGAAACATGTCAGGGAGAAAAAAAGAGCCGATGAGAATTCAGTGAATACAGCTTTTCATTTGAAAAGCTCCTCAAACACACACAATTGCTTTCTGTTGCTTAATTTTCAACATTGATAAACATAATTGCATTTATTTATCTAGTCAATACTGAAAACAAGCGATAATTTGTAATATAACAACTTTACATCTCAAAGGAATACAAGCACAACAGTTTCCAGTCCCTTCTAAAGGAGGTGAATGACACAGAGGAGGTTGGATTGCCTATGCAGGAGAAGCTTACATTATTTTTTTCCCCATGAGGATATACCAATATTGTTGCTATCAACTTGCTTTTGTACATATATGAATGACTTTTGGAAAAGAGATTTAAAAGCCAGCATTTTTCATGTGCCAAATTACACGCACTAAATATCTGATCCTGGCAATAGCAAATGCTAATATTTCCTAAGCATAAAAAATTAATTCTTTTTCCCCCCACAAATTCTCAATAGCATCAGTTCTCACTGGGACCAGTGATCAGAGGTAGTTATTATCATTCCATCAAACAATCTGTATCCTTCTAATTAAATAGTAAAGCATCTGAAAATCTGCTCATTATGAGTCTCCATCCTGTTTATTTTGAAGCTGGCAGAAAGACTTACAGTTAGTTCACTATACACAGAATAGGGCTTGTGGTAAAAAACTGCATTAGTTAAATAATTCTCAACACTGCAATCTTGGATATACTTCCACAGCTTCGTACTCAGGTGCTGGGAGTCTGTTAAGTGCTGTGATAGTGGGTGAAAGAAGTAAAAAACTAAAGAAAAAAGTAAGGAAGATGAAAGAAGAGAGTTCACTGAGCAAAAGAGACAAATGGGGAAAAAAGTGCATTAGCCAGACAGTGCACTGCAGCTGAGTCCCTCTAAGAGATTACACCCACTGAATTTAAGGGGTTTCAGAGGAATTCCACTGAATCTCTGTTAAACAACTCCACAAAGCTGAAAATTCACTCAGGGCTACCAAGGCTCATAAAGGGCTGAGCAACAACCTCAATGGTATTTCCTGCCTTTCCTGTATTTTGCCCACCCTCTGCCTTGAATCCCTACTTAATGCCTCAGATGCTTCCTTGCATCATGCTGAGGAGTAATTTTGCCTCTCATTTTAACATTTCCTTTTGTAAATCCTTATCTGTCAGTATTTGTCTGTTCATTCATGTTCTTCTCCTTCCCTCTTTCCCATCTGGTCTGTCTTGACTTTGGCCACCTGCCCCAAGCACGTTCTCAGGTCACTCTTCTTTTGGAACTTCTTTCCTGTTAGACCTGTCCATCTCTAGACTGTTCACAAACCTCCCAGAAAAAAGGAAAAAATAACCAATGCAGATCAGGTTCACAGTTTGAGGAGAGGAAAAAAAAAATAGAACCAGAATTCTGTCTACTCAAAAACTCACTCTTCAAATGTTGTTACAAATCTCAGCCCTCACTAGACCTGCAATATTTCCTAATCCTGTCAGTTCCTTCAAAACCACTATAATTTATCTCTTCATCCTAAAACTTCTGCTCCTATTTACTCACTGCTTTGCCTCTTCCCTAATATCCACTAACTTCACATTTATCAATTTTAGTATTTTTGTCAGAAAGACCTTCCCCATCCCTCATTCTACCTATGCACCTTGTTTACTCCTGCAACCACATTTATTTCAATAGAATTTATATTAAATTTCATATATGTGGAAGAAACCTCTCTTTCTTCTATTTCCCAACGCCTGAAGAAATATTTTTTCCACTGGTGTGGCTATAAAATTCCCTGACTTAACCCTCAAACAAAAACCAGTGTTCACACATTGGCAACTGGACAGCATGTCCTAGCAGAGCTCAGAATAACACATTATAAAAAAATGCAGGCTGTGTTTGGATGCTGAGAGGCATCAGTTCCTCCTAGAGCCAACAGGTGCTGAGAAAAATTAATGTCTCAGTGCTGAAACCACGCAGGAGAAATGAGTACAACAGCAGCTTGCTTGTCCTTCCTCCCAGGGTGAGGCTGAGCGATGTTGTGGCAGTGCTTCAGAGGTGCCATGATCTCAGTAATGGTGATAATGGAAAGGTCCTGACACTCACAAACAGCTCTGTTTGGGTAAGCTCTGGCAGGAAAGGGCAGAGAGAGACTGACACCAGTTCAAATGTGCCATTTAACGCATCAAGGTGCAGGAACTACGTGTGCTGCCAGCAGACTGCAATCCCTTCAGGGTTATTAAAACACTTCCTAGAAGTCATTCTGATCTTTGATATCATTTCTTTCTGCCCTGTGAGCTCACTGAAGGCTGCACATCCTTGCTAAGTTTGATTTCAGTACCAAAACACCAACTCCCTCTAAGTGGAAGGATGGTTCTGCTGACCTCTGATAGCTGCACACGAGGAGAAATTCTCTCTCACCTTTACAATGGGAATGACACATAATTAACAATTGAGATGTAACTTCCTCTCAGCAGAAGTCTTTTAGAAACGTAAATGTTCTTAATTAAATCAACATTTTACATCACTGAATAAAAGCAAGTGCTTAGCTACCTAACTGTGATATACCTCATTTACAGGTCTGAAAGTTCCCCAGTCTTAGGTCAAACAGTCCCCTACTATTTCTATTTCATCCAAACCCAGTACACCCCATTCCAAAGGAAAGGTTTTACTGGGTGTTAGAACACAGGAGCACAAGACAGAGCAAATATTTGGTAATTAGCACTCTTAAAACTAATGGGTTTAAATTGCTACCTGTATGAAATCAGGCCTGCATGGAACTGCTCATGGACTTTGCTGCTGAATAAGCAAGATTTTCCATATATACAGGTGGGATTTAATTATTGACAACCCAGACCTAACACAAGGTAGTAAAAACACATGGGTGACAACACATTCCTCAAGGGACACCTAAATCCTGGTGCTGGGCTGTGAGCAGCCATCACAGAATGAGTTACAGGCTCTGGAGAGAGTAAAACAGAGCAATTGAAGGCTGTAAGTAGGAAAAAAAACCCCTCTCGTTGCTTGCAAGGTTACATTCCTCCCAAAGCTGCAGTCATAAATAGGCCAAAACTGTGCACTTTTCTGGAAACCTCAACATTGGCATGCACATCCACTAAAATAAACCCAACACCTGCAATCAATCCCAAAAAGCTCAGGTTAGCATCAAACAGGGATGGAATTCTGGAAATGGGGAAGAATTATTTACAACTACAAGAAAGAATCTCAAAACACTGACAAGAGGCTGCAAAATAAAAACACATTGGGGAAACTTTCCAGAGATTCCTTTCTCTTTAGACCTTAGCAGCTGAGAAATTACTTGTAGTTCATTAACAAGCCACAGACTAATCTATTTACTTGTATAGAAGTGAAAGAGTGGGGAGAAACATTTGATTCATTCTTAGTAATTTCCCCTGCATAAAATATTTTTGGAGAAAAAAATAAAAAATCTACAGGCAGCTGAGCCAATTTTTTTCTCCCTCTCAGACAAAACTAGATCATGATTCATCATATACACAGATGAATTTTAATTTATTCCTTTAACAAGTTTATTTTTGTATTTTCTTGTAAGCAAGAATTAATACACTCAGACACGGGGAAATGTAAATTTTACTGCCTCGCCTTTCAAGTTTACAAATGTTGAGTCTAACTCCTGCTGGCACCATTCTGGCCTGCAGGGAGAAGAGACAAATGCCTGACCTATGCACAGAGGGTCTCTGGCCTTTCTAGAGGTCAGCAGGAGCTTCACATCTCTCATCTCCTGAAGAGAATTAAAGGATCCTGCCCATCCAGTGTGGGTTATCACCTTCCAGAAGGAAAGCTGTTTGATAATTATCCATTCCTGCTGTAACTCCACAGTGCCACTCACAGAAAGAGAAAGGTGACACAGGAAAGCATTTGGCCTATTAGAGTACCATAAAACTTCCCTCAGTTCAGCACAGCCCAAGTGGAATTTGGCCATCTGGAATTCCTGGATACATCTCTATGCCCGCCTGCTAAATGAGTATTTCACAGAGCAACACTAATGATGATGACCCTTCTGTTCTTCCAGGGAGAAGCTCAGAGACTCCTACAGTTCCTGGAACAAAGGAACACACTCATTTAGGTGTGGGAAGAGTCCCCCATCCCTTATCTCTGCTGCAAGAGGAAAGACAGAAATTCTGCTATGGTTTCTCCTGTGCACCCAGGGGAGGTGATGCACTGCACACCTGAACAGCCCTCGAGCTGGGTCACATCTCTGGGACACAGCAGGCAGGCTCTGAAAGGACACACAGAACTCATTCGTGCCTGAAAATATTGTCTCAAAACTCCCACCATTTAGATGGAGGTTTAGAATGGTTCTCAGGAAAAATTTCTTCACCAAAAGGGTGGTCAGACATTGGGGCAGGCTGCCCAGGGCAGCAGTAGAGTCATCATCCCTGGAAACATTCAAAAATATCTCATGGAACACTTGGGACCAGGCTTTAGTGGTGGCCTTGCCAGTGCTGGATTAATGGCTGGACTTGATCTTAGAGGGCTTTTCCAACCTAAATGACGCCATGTGAGATAAAAATGCACCAATTTCCAGCACAAAATCACCCTTCAATAATAATGGGTCCTGTTGCTCTTTGCAGAACATGTTTTGTGGAATAAGGACACAAAGTGAGGCCATTTTCACTTGCTACATAACCTACAAGTGATGTAATTCTGAATATTATCATTTATTCCAAACATTTTGCTCATCCATATATTCTTCATACGTACAACTTCTGTTTCCTAGACAAAGCCCAGTTGGAAAAGAGTTGAGCAAGAAACAGCAGTGACATGGAACATGCAGAGATACAGATCTATGTTCACATACACATGCACTCCATTTCTTTTGGAAGAACTATTGTTTATTTCTGTGAAAGCAAAGTGGCACTTGCTTTAAGTGCTACAGAGATGAAAGGAAGTGAGCAGTCAGGCAGATGGGGGCAGAAATTCAACCTCTGTGTGCTGATTATTTATCTGCTAAATTGGAAGAGGAAAACTTCACAAAGTAAACGTGGGATTAAAATCTAATGGCAAAGAATGCAGCTGCACAAATGCACAAGACACGATGCCTTTGCCTTCAGATAGAATCATATTTAATACAATTAAAGTAATTATTTCAGTCTAGTCAGCCCTGGTTAAGTCTCCGTTGGAGTTAATTAGCAAATGATAGTAAAATACTTTGAACTTTAAATGTTAAATACTTTCATTATTAATATTACTTTTGCTACTGCTGCAAGAGCAGCCAGGTCCCAGCTTCTTGGAAATGCTTGGAAAATGGTGACATGGAGAATAAGAGCAGAACTTTTGCCTGGTTGATTTAAACTTTTGTTGTTGTTGTTGTGCTAACCAAGAATCTGCCTCAAAAAAGACCCACAAAAGAGCTCAAATCCTACTCTGGTAGGGTCCCAGGCTTGGGCTGGTCTTGTGTCTTCCAGCACTTCCATGCAATGCTGAATCCTTGCTTGGCAGCACAACTTCAGACAAATACCCCCCAAAAAAGGTGAGACAATAATGACTGAAGGCACAGGAAGAACACCAAGACAATTAAGAAAGGTTAAAAGGAGGACTGGGTCACATTTACTCCTGCAGAATAAAGATTTAACTGCATGCTACTGTACAGGAGAGGTTATAAGAGAGCAACAACTGATTATTCTCCCTATTCAAAAATGGAAAAAAAAATAAAATTAGTTGAAGCCACAGAAATGAAAATGAAGGTTTGAGAACCTCTGCAATTCAAAGAGTGGAACAAGCAGCCCAAAACCTGCAGAATGCTCATCACTGAGGGTATTCAGGCTTAAGTAAACACCCATCTGTTAAAGAATATTTTGTTATAATCACTCCTGCTATTGTGCAAGGAGATGGAACCAAAGCCCCACTGATGTCTGGGGGTGGGATACCTACAATTCATGCATTCCACGTTTTTGAAACATTTATTCAGAACAAAAAACATCTGGTTCTTAATCCCCCAATTAACACTGTTTCCAGCCCTAAGGAATTAATCACAGAATTCAGGGGAAACAATTTATTTGCTGGCAATGGAGTAAAACAAATTGCCTACAAACTTCTACATTGCTAATGGAGCAGTTTAATTGCCTTTTTTTTTTTCTTTTTGACATTTTAATTAAAAAAATAAAGACCAGAAAGACATCCCTGGGTAGAGACCTTTGCAGCAGAGAATTACACAACTCTGGGGACTCGGGCTCTCATTCATGGTGCTGACCTCCTTTGAAGAGCACTCTGAGATCTAGCAGTGAAAAGGACTTTAAAAAGTGCTAGACAGCATCATTAGTATTCAGGAGGACACGGTTCTGTGGCTTGGCTGAATTCAAAGGGATCTGCTGGTACTTAGGAAAGCCAAAACGTTTTCCAGAGGGAAGGGCTGAGCAGCTGGGGGCTGGCCACGCTTCCAGCACTGCAGACTGACTCAGTGACACTGAACCAACCTAATTCCTGCTCCCTTCTTGTTTTTACCATTTCCACAACACAGAATTTTAACCTATTTCCAGCTATGAAAGTAAGGCAGTGTTTAAAATACAGTCCCAACAAAGAAAATCTGCATGACTGGTGCAGTCCCAGAGCCCTGCTGGCACTCCTGCCACCACTCTGTGCTGTGTCATGCCTCTGGATGCTTATTCCATGAACACCTCCTTTGTTACCACCTCTTACACTCTGCAGCTCAGTGGATTTATACCTTGCTTTTCTCTCAGTTGCTGTGGAGAAATTCAATGGAATGGGAAGTCAATCATCAGATGCTTGAGCACTCCAGCTTTGAAGATGTCCCTGCTTGGAGGAGTGGAACATGCTGTTCTTCACTTTACCCACCTGGCTTTGCCACCACACAGATATGAAGTACACAACTTTTCTTCCCACCAAATATCCTTTCAAAGAGTAACCAACACAAACATCACAATTCTAGCCAGCCACAATTTTAGACTCTCAATAACAGCTCCAAAAATCTCCGCCAGGTTCAGGGAGTCTGACTGAACACTGCAATTTACTCCAAGGTTAGCATGACTTGGACAGCTCTTGAAAACATGGGCTTTGTTACACCAGGCCCTTCTGTACCCATTTGCTGTGGTCAATGATCTGCCCTGTACTGATTTTGCCCTTTGTTCTCTGTGAACAGTCCTGTGACATCAATCACATCAGGAACTGACTCATTTCTCCCCACGCTCCTTAAAACCCTTCTACATAGGATTTCTTTATCAGCACATTCCCTCTTAATGGCTGCTTTCCTCTTAACTTCAACAGTTTTCTGCATTTTTTTGCTTGAGGTCTAGCCTTTATTAAATTTGCAGCTGCTGAAGTATCTATAGATTTTTTTTTTTCATTATACCAGATACCAATGAAAGGGGGAAATCACAAGTATTTGCAGAAATTACACTGTGATGTTCTGGGGTTGGCATGGGGTTTTTTGTGTATATGGAGTGGTTTGTTTGGGGTTGGGGTTTATTTGGGGTTGATTTGTTGCTCTGGGGTTTCTTAATCATGCCATTCCAGGCTGTTGCTTGTCTAGATTGGATATTAGGAAAAAATTCTTTGCTGAAAGGGTTGTCAAACACTGGAACATCTGCCCAGGGAAGTGGTGGAGTCACCATCCCTGGAAGCATTCATAAAACATGGAGATGTGGCACATGTGGTCATAAAACAGATGTGGGTGCATGGTTTGGGGATGGGATAATGGCTGGAGTCCATAACCTTGGAGGTCTTTGCCAGCTCTGTGATTCCTGCTGAGCTCTCCATGGTTCAGGCTATTTCAGATGGCAATACACCTTCATAAGGAGGCCAGGAAGGGCTGACTTTAACATTTAGAGTTAAAGCATTGAACTCATCCAGTGCAAGCCATATAAACCTTCCCATTTGTTCCAGATTCTCAATTGCATGAAAACTGTGTAAATCCCCACTCTTTCCCTCTGGGATCAGCTAACTCCAAGATTTGCCGTGTCTCTCTGCCTTGGTGTTCACCAAGGATACAAAATAAGGACACAATGAACCAAAAGCTGAGGACCCCCCAAAATAAAATTGCCATCATTTAAAGCACAACAACATCCAGAATCATGAAACACACTTACAGACAGGACCAAAGTTCTGCAACTTCCACAATTAACTCCTTTGGGGATGCCACAGGCAAACCAAGTAGTACCAGGTGTGACACACTTTGAAGGCTCCTATTAACAATTTCCAATGATAAAATGATTTAAAACCCACAAAAATTAAACAGCTTTCAGTGCCGGAGGAAGCCCAGCCAGGCTGATGCGTCCTGTGTTGGTTTTTTACTGACAAGCACCCAGGGCTGAATTCTGGGCTTTCTGTCAGTGGCTGTGGCAGGGAGCTGTTGCTGTCTCAGCTCCACACCGTGTCCTTGCCAGGCAGCCAGCAATTACAAGTCTCTTATCCCATTAATTACAGGCATAAGAATATGTTTTGAACAACATTATATTCTGTTCTTGCACGTAGCTCATGCTCTCACAGTGCAATGCACTAACCAGAAGGAGTATTTCTTTTTTTAGGAGTGAAATCAAAGTCTTAACTGGCTGATGAAGTCTTTTTGCCACTGTGTGCCTAAAATAGATTTGTATTGCTATTTTAGGTGGCAACCAACACAGACAAAGGAGGATTTTTAGTGAACTTTGAAGTGTTTTCTTAAATCAAGTTCTTTTTCAATGTAAACAAAGCATTCCACAGCACTTTAAGACTGGAAAATTCATTCCCATAATAAAGCATAATGGTAACTTCCAATGAAGAACAAAACCTGGAAATTATCACCACCACGAGCTCTGCTAAGAATATTCCAACTATCACATGGAAACCTACACTATACTCAGTACACATCACTAAATTAGAAACTCTGGTAACTCTCTCTGCTGGAAATGTTTTTCTTGCATATGAAAATTCTCCTGCCTCATGTCCCAGCCTAATCAAGCATTAGCTACCACAACCAATTCTCTTGGAACTTTCTCATCCTTCTAAAAATTGGAATTTAAAACAATCAGTTGAGAGCTAAATGGTGACTGGAATGTTGAACATTTCCACACATTTTAAGGCTTTACTTCTTCTGGCCTGTCCAACACGAACCTGCCCAGATAACTGTCTCATCCAGAAACATGCCAAAAGCTGGCTGAACCTTAGAGTTTTATAGCCAAAACCTTCCCTCTCTGCTAAATGAGAAATAAAATAAGAAATGTGAAACAATTCTGCAAGGATACCCAATGGCAAATGTTGCAAAAAGGGATGTTCCATCTCACATCTTTGAATTCTGTCGCCAGATCATTTTGAACACAAAATTAAGATTCAACAGCTGAAAAAAATCCTCTGCTGTTGTGTGCACCCAGAGCCAGTACACACATACATGGAATAACATCTGATTCTCTCCAAGAATTGCATCTCATCACTGTTGATGAGGTTCCTTACTCACCAGTTGGGACAGCAGGATCCATTGTTGGCTTTTCCCAGGTATTGATCTGCTCCCAGGTAAATCCATTGGTTCCCAAGGCGACACTATAACCACAGTTACTGTAGTGCTCATCAAACGAACAACCACCTAAAAGCAAGAAAAATGAAAACATCTCTGTGTTAATTTTCTCTCTCTCTTTGTGGTAGGCCATTTACTTAGATATTTTGTACCCAAGCTTACATAGGAAAAAAAAAATAAATAACCCTAATTTCCCAAACATTAGTTTTCAAGCAGCTCCAAAGGTGACATCCAAAAAATATCTTTGTACTTTACGTGTTTTATATCCACTGGAAGCCCTTGTTTTCTTCCCTCCACACTACTGTTTCCAAGATCAATCCCCTTTATTTCAACCTGTTATTTTCAAGGACAGTTCTACAGGAGATCCCCATGCAGGAATATTTGCATGAACCTCCAAGTACAGTATTTTTTAAAAATCAGGAAAAGGAAGGAGGAATGCAAATGACAAACAAGCACAGCACCACTGTTCCTACAGCAATGCCTCACTTCTTTTTGCTTTTAAGCCTTGATCATATTTAACCTAGCTTTAACCATCTCCTAAACTTTACAACACAAATTTTTGTGTGGCCCACAAATGCGTAGAACTTCCTCAAGGTCTTTCAAATCAAAACTTTTGAGCATGGCCCCATAGTTTCTGAACAAGAGAATGAGAAGCAGCAGATGTTGACTGGCATTCACATCTTCCAGACTGCTGACTGAAAGATCTTTACTGCAATTCCTGAAATACTTGGAAGAAATTAACCCTCATAAACACATTGGCAGCTGCCTGAACACTTGTGAATCAGGGGAAATCCAGGAACTGTGGAAAGAAATTTTGTATTTCAGTGCAAATCTTTGAAACTTGGGTGACACAGAGAAACAGGGGTAGTTTATTCCCGAGGATGTTCCTACACTGGTGTCCCCTTTGATCTCATGTACTCTTCACCTCCACCCAACTCAGCCTGCCAGAGGATTTCACTACTGGGTCCATCAGTTTGGATTTGAATCATGCCCAGGTGTGTCTATAAAGATTTGGTTTCCTCTTAGGGAAGAAAGGATCATTTTTCCCTTCAGATCCCAATCCTCCAGAGGAACTGGGCACACGTCCCATGCCAGGGCTGCACACTCCCTTGCTCTGCCACCAACCAGGGCTGTAAGGACAGAGATATCCCTGACTCCTCCCTCCTTCCCACAGCTGACCTCACACAATAAACACCTGGTCCATCACTAACTGTGCTCCCTCTGCAATAAAGGGTTACCCAACACTAAAGCCATTAAAGCCTTCTTTAATTTTCACCCATATTACCCATCCCCCTGGAAAACCTAAACTTTGTCTCGGTTTCTATGGAACTCCTCACAAATTACAAATATATTTCATGTCATTAATATTTCTCAATCCCTTCCTCTGTTAACTGATTCTCTGTTGCACTCCAACTACAACTGTTTTTCAAGTAGCACCACAAAGCTCCACCAAACATTTCTAATCAAGTATATTCTAGGAAGGTTTGTTGTGTATAGTACCTGACACCCCAAATACTGTGTTGCTGAAAAAAAATTTAAAGAGCTCAAGCTTGCCCTAAAAATTTTATATATTACGTATTTTCATTACAAAGAGATCTGTGAATAGATTTTATGACCCTTGATAACTTGCTTATTTCAGTAGGTTCTGCAAATATTTCTGAGTTGTCATGACTTTATAATATTTAAATAATTCTTGCCTTTAATTTATTGCATTAGTGAAGCCTTCCCAGCTGTCACAACCAGCAAAATTACGCTTAAACTGTTGCCCTAATTTTTTAAAAAAATTAATTTAAGTGAAAAAGTTCAACATTACAATATTGAACAGGCTCATTAAAAAAAATATAAGGGAAGATCCAGGCAGCCTGGACTGTGTGGGAGTGAGCATTCCCCTCTATCCCAGCCAGCAGGAGCAAGAGGCAAAATCTATCCTCTGTTCACAGCCTCCACATGGGGCATTCTCATTTTGACAGATTCCCTTTAATTCAGACACAAAGCATCCCCACCAAGCTGCCCTGCTCAGCACACAGGGATGGGGCTGTCTGGGAGCTGTTCCTCTGAAGGAATTGTAAACACCTTCCCTGCTCCAGCCCAAATGTTGTACCAGGTCTCCTGTACCCAGAGAAAATTGCACAGGAGCTGCTACAAAGTCCCAGAAGCAAAACAAACAATAAGTAGCAAAAATATGGGGCAGCAGTGCTCATTGAACTGGGAATGTGATTGTCAATAGCCTGGCATAATCAGCTAAACAGGTGATTTTGTCCTGAGGAATGTGGAGAGCGAGGAGCTGAAAAAGGGGACACAGTGAGAACTTGTGGAAATTAATTGGGAGCATCTGCTGATACAAGACAACACCTGAGGAAGCTTTAAAGTGCCTTGCCTGATAGTCAAAGCTAACCTTGTAGTACAAGGCTTCCTTTCCTGAATAGGAAAAACCATGGAGAGCCTTAAAAGCAGCAGCAAGACACCTACATTTCAGAGAAAGAAAAGGTTAGTGGAGAAACCTCCAAACACAGAGTGACAGGGCAATAAGCCAGAAGGATTAATTTACCAGAGGCAGCAGAATTGGAACGTGGAGGTGGATTTGCAGGAAATGAGGACAAGGAGAAAAAGCTGCAGTTGATTTTAAGGGCTCAGACAAGCAGATTGTCTGTGTGAATCCTGGGCACCAAGAGGGGGGCAATGCCCACCAGCTTTTTTCTCTGGTGTGTCCACTGAGAGCAGAATTAAAAATGAAATAAAGGCTCAGCTGGGAGCCAGAGCCACAGTGGCTTGCAAGCCAAAGAGTCAACAACAACTCTCTTCACATTGTTGCAGTGCATACTATATTATGGAACAGGAAACAAACTTCAGAAACTGACAGGAAAGTAGTACAATATATCAGAACATCACAGATTTTGGGGTTACTCAACAGTCACAGAATGGTTTGGGTTGGAAGGGACACTGAAGTCCATCCCATTCCATTATTTATCTCCTTTATGAAGTCAATTTATGATAAATATTACTCTGGAGAATTTTGTGTATTTGTGTGACATCTGTTTCTCTAAGTGAAGATTGTAAACTTGGGTGGTGCAGCTTGAAAACTATTGGTTATTATCAGTTGTTCTCTGTTAAATTTCTTGCTGAGGATTCATTTTTCTGCTTTTACTCTCTACTTGCTGCTTCTTTACTGCAGTTCCTGCTAACCCTGGCCCCCAACACTGCTCACAGATGTGTTTTATGAGGTCTCTGGGGAGATCAGCATGGAGTGGTTTGGGCTAGAAAGGATCTCAAAGCTCAGCCCAGTGCCATGGCAGGGACATTTTCCAGTATCCCAGGCTGCTCCAAACCCTGTCCAAGCCTGGCCTTGGACACTGCCAGGGATCCAGGGGCAGCCACAGCTTCTCTGGGCACCCTGTGCCAGGGCCTGCCCACCCTCACAGTAAAAAAATTCCTCCTTCTATCCAATCCTTGGTAAAGGCACATGGCCACAGTGACTTGTGTTTGTATCTGCCAAGCAAGGACATCAGTGGTGGCCCCATTTTCTGCAGAAGTTGGCAGATGAGACATTGCAGCTTCCCTTACAGGCAGCCAGGTTCAGAAAACTGGAGAGATTTTTGTTCACTAAAGTAGGAATAGTAACAAACAGAGGAGATGTTTTCACTGATGTCAGCATAAGCTTAATATCCAGTATTTCCAAAGACACCCCACCTATGCAGATACTTGGATATGAGCAACACTCAAATATGATGGAACATAAAGACGGGAAGAGGTTAGATCCATCCCCAAAGAAAATCATCCACAGCTGAAATCTGACTGCTTAGAGGCAGAACAGGGCTATTCATTAACCTTGAAAAAAACAATTCTCAAGTTGAAGGGAAAGGAAGATCAACCACTGGATGAATTTAGTTACCAGGTCTTCATGCTATAATTTCAGCCACATATCACAGAATAGCTTGAGGAAAATGACAATATTTACACAATCATCAAAATGGGGTGCTGGATCTTCATAAATTGTTAGCAAGAACGAGGATTTTAGGAAAACAAATTGGGATGTCTGGAGCCTTTTCCTGCTTGGCTAAAAATGAAACAAATGCAGTTGCTCAGTGGGAGTGGAACGAGGGAATGGAGATGGCTTTGATGGCATTGGATAACACAGGTGGTGTTAAACCCTTTTCACAAAATGAAATCTAAACAAGAAAGCTTTTCCCTTCCTGAGAAGGGTCATATTGAAGCAAATAATGGCTCACATAGGAAGGATAAAATATCCCTTGTTTTACACTGCGGGCTTGTAACAATGCCACTGCTCATCCGAGTGATGCTAATTAATCTTGAGCAGACCTATCATCAGTTCCTGAGACTTGCCCCTGGATTAAATGTAAACCAGCCTTGCATAAATTGAATGGCTCCTTTGAATATATAATTGAATTTGCAGAAGTGTGCGCCAGGGGGGTGTTTAAATAAGTGCACAAATATGATAAAAAGAACTTCACGCCATAATATCTAATTCAGTAAGCAAAAATAATGGCAGGGCACATTCCAATTAGTGTTTGATTTATTTATTTTAACAAATCCAATTAGTTGAATGTTTTATAAAGTCATCCAATGTCAACCTCTCACAGACTCACCAGATAAAAACCACAATACTTCTAAAAGGGGATAAAGAAACACACTGATGTGAGAAGCCTCATTGGTTATCCCATGGTTCCAAACACACAGAGGAAACAGAGCAGCAGATATAATCTGATCAGGCATTTACAGCAATCCCAAAGTGGGAAAGGGATAGAGATAATGACAACATCAGTCTCACTGATCCACTCCAACATTCCTCCAAGAAGTAGTTACTTCTCTCATTTACTAAAAAAAATAAAAACGCCCAATAAAAACAATAACCCCCAAACAGCAACAGAATGGGCAAAATTTAAGAAAGCATGAACACTTCTTAGTAAACATCCCTTTTGAAACTTTCATGGGAACTGAGATTTAGTCTATCAAATTTTATCTTGAAACCACAAAACGCAAAGCAAGTAAAGGAAGAAACAAATCCTGCTAGGATGAGGCAGTGCTTATGAACTATAAAACTCTACAAATTACCCCCTACTGTTCCTGATCATTCATTCTCATCCCTTCCAAAGACATTCTTGCTTGCCAGGGCTGGTAAAGATGCATTTGGCTCATTAAAGTAACTCCTAGTGTGGGATTTATTGTATAAAAATCCATTTGTAACTTATTTTTCAGACTCTAGAATTCATATAGAAAATTCCTGAGAAATCTTATTGTATGTTCTTCTGGAAGTGGGAGAGAGTGAAGAACGAAAATGAACATGTAAAGCTTGTGCTGTATTGCTTTAAAATGGGATAAATCAAGGAATATTGGAATTTCCTGAGCAGTAAGTCCTTTATGTGCTTTCTAGTCCTTCCAGAAAGATGAAGACAGAAGACATCAGACAAGTGCCTAGCAACCTGCTCTTTGCAACTGGCCAATTTCAGTAAGTACTTTATTATCCTGACCAAATGTTTGTTCTATAGCCACAGATCTTCAAAGAACAGGTTTCTGCAGAGAGAAAAGAGTCATCTTTACTGAGTCAAAGGGCACCCTGTATTCAGGGTGTGTTTAAACTCAGACTCTACAAGGGAGACAAAGATGCTCTGACTCCTCAAACTGCAGGGAAAGCTTTGATCATTTTTTATGCCTCATTAGCTAACAGAGGATCCACACCAGGAGAAACTGGGGAATAAATTCTCCAGTGTGTAAGAAGGAATTAACTCTGAAATAAAGCATTCATAACTTCTTTTTCTGATGTCAGTTCTTTAAGAACTGGGCTCAGGCCTTGTGCAAATTCAGGTGAGTCACTCAACCATTAAACACAAATCCCCGGCTTCTCAGCTGCTGGTGCACACAGAAGTGCTTCTCTCAAGGCATCAAGATGTTTGGGGTTCAGAAACAAACATCAGTGATTTCTCTAATGCCTCAAATACACCCCACATGGTTTGGTTTCTGTTGCAGCAGCAGCCCTCTTGTTAGAGGGTAGAGTAGACAGAGACTTTTTGTCTATCACAGCATGAAAAGGGTCCTGGTTTATTCCTCTTTACAGCTCAGCCATCCTGGCACCAACCATTCCCTGACTCTGGGTGCAGCAGCTCCTGCTGTAGGTTTCCCTTGCAGCCTCTGACTGCAGGAATTATTTTACAGACTCTGACTGCAGCCTTTTACCCAGCTAGACTGTGATTACACATTCCAACAACAGGCTCTAACTGCAGACCCAGACTAACCTCATGGCAGTGATTCTCTCCTCAGGGTCCTTCTTCTTCTTCACAGATCCTTCTTCCTCAAGGTTCCTTCTCCTTTGTGATTCCCCTCACCAGCTCACCCACTCCCTTTTATCACCTTACCTTTATTGGATACAGCTGTGACTCATTAGGGTGAGGCTGTACTGGTAATTAACACAGCTGTAACTTATCAGGGATGAGGTCATTCCCTTTTCCTACAGGTTTCTGCTGCAAGTGTCAGTCCCCACAGCTGGAGGAGTGATTCTCCCACCACAGGACAGTTCTGTTTCTTGTCTTGCCATCTCACTTTTGACATAGTCTGCTAAATTTACATGTAAGCAGAGACAGTTTTATCTATGCTCTGGAAGGTACCAGCTCTCTGAGATACCAGTAATAATTGCCTGGCCAAGGTTTGAAACATTCTTCTGAGATTTTACTAAATTTTGTTCTTTTTGCGTGTTCTGTGCCCTGGCAACCCAGATTACAGGGGAAGCATACAGAAAGCTTGTCTTTATTTTTAAAAACAGCAATTTTTAGAATTACAATATATATGTATAGGGTTTGGGTTTTTTTTTCCCTAAATCAATGTAATTCTTGAAAATTCTGAATGCAGTTTAGAAAAGCTCTTCTTGGTTCAAAATGGGAATTGTGATTCCAAGTGCTATCAATCCATTAAGGAAGACACCCATACTATCAACATATATTTATATATTTTCTCAGTCTTTTTGCCATTACACACCCTGTGACCTTGCTGCCTTTGCAGGTTCAGTGTTACATACCTATTCCCACATGTTTTGAAGCAGCTCTGAGCACATTTTCCATGCACACACATCCCCCATGCAGGGATAAAATCAGTAGTTGGAGGTTCCTTGCATAGGAACCTTGCTACAATCAAAATATTGCTTCCCCTGGGTAAGGGCTCACACATGGTGTCCATGAGGAACATCACCAGTCACAGACAGGTGAAGCTTTGTCAGGTGAAACACCTCAACTGCCCTCCCAGTAATCACAAGTTTTCCACCCAGCACCTCCCTGCTTGAAGTGTTGTTCCCCAATGTGCAGCAGAGCCAGACAGGGTTTATCAGTTCTGCTCCTAATCCCACAGAGCAGAGCAAGCATCGTGGATCCTGACATGCATGGAATGAGTGTTTAAGCTCCATTCCCTGAACCTGTCAGTTTAAGCTGAGTTCTCTTCCTTAAATTCATCATTACAGGTTTCTCATTGCTGAATTTTCCCTCCGTGTCTCGTCATTGAGGCCCAGACCAGCTCAAACACTCATTACTAATCCTGCACTTCATAATCCACCACGGATCAGTGAAATCACTTTGAAGTGTCCCAGGACTAAAACTAACACTAAATGTCATTTGTTTCAATTTGTATGTCCAAATCAAGGATGACTCATCTAACTTGCCTTGCAAAATTGTATGTCCTTTGTTTAATACCAGGAATACATTTCTGCTACTGACAGCTGAGCTGTCACTATTTCAATAGCTCAATATTAACATTTTATTGCTTTAAGCATAAGTTAATATTAGAGATCTGTACATATCTCTAATCAGATTGAATTTTTTTTTTCAAGCTACTAAAAAAGTCAGTTAATACCCTGCACCTTTTCAAAGAACCCTGACTTTTCAAGTTCAGTTAGTTCTAGTCTGCTGCAACAGACCAAGATTTATGCCAAGAATTTTCAGGCTTGCCTGTCCCAAGGAAATGAAACATGCAAAATTAACACAGGTTATCAAACCCATAGAAGAGTCTCACACAGACATTCCCCACCAACTTTGCTCAAGATTCTAACTAATAATCTTTCAATCTATAAATTTAATGGCTTTCCACCACTGAAGCAGACTCCTGCTTCAGTCATAGTATGACAGAATGAAGACTGCTTTTTAAAAACACACATCTGTAGCACACGCTGCTATAATTGTAGACTAAATATATTTTTAAAAAGCCTTCCTTTGTTTCAGTTCATTTCTTAAGTCACAGGACTTTTTTTTTCCCTAAAATAATCTTCTTTTGTATTCAAAAAATTCACCCTAAATTGTTAGCCATGTTGTTGAAGGTGTGCTTAGTTATATTTGTCACTAAAAGCTACTTGTGGGTGTTCATTGTTTCTTTAGAAAAAAGGGGATAACACTGCTTTTCTTTCAATATCTGAAAATTCTTAGGGCTAATTATTCAGTGGATCTTACCAGGCTTGTCCAAGATTGTATTTATAGTGCATTTCCACTAAATTCTACCTCAGCTGCTACACTGGAGTGTTGATCAGTCACAGCTCTCTATTGATTTGCTTCATCTCAGCATTTTATCTGTCACATGGATACCTGTTCAAGCTACACATTTCAATTACATCCTTATTTTACTCTACAACCTGTCTGGAAGTAGCTGTTTCTCACTTATTTTATATTCCATTAGCAAGCCTCTCTTTCTCAATAAGCCTTTATACAAACTTCAAATTAATGAGTTTGAACTTTAAGCAAGAAGCAGCCGTTGACTGACTCACATTATCTTTGGTGATGAATAAAATATTGTCTCAACAGACACCATTTCAGGAATTCCAACAGCAACTACAAAACTTCCAATCCTTCTCCTTCCCCTGTTCTGCTGTTCCAGCTCCTGTTTTGGAGGAAGATCTCCTTTCAACTGAGATGTTTCATTGGAAGTTCATGGTCAGAAAACACAAGGATTAGCTTAAAAAAGGGTAGGAAGTCTGGTTTCTTGCCACACCACCAAACACAGAATAAAATTAAACACAATCTGGGTGCCATCAAATAAAACTAGAACAGACATATCCTTTTTAGAGAAAAATTTAAGTTTTTATTGGACTGGCATTTTTATAATCATTCCATTCACTTCCCAAATGAGGCCAAGGGAAGTAAATTAACTCAGTGCTGAACTTCCAAAATGCATCTTAGTTTTACACTCACAGAAAACTACCCACCATCTTCATGAGGGCAAAAATGTCCATGTGTACACACACACACATCCCATCTGTATTCTAAACAGTTCCAAAAAGAATTATCAGTAGTTTGAATGTTTTCCTGGAGAAGATTCTAACCAAGTGGGTTGGTTCTTGATGAACAATATTGATATTTTGTTTGAATTGCTTCTGAACACATGCAATTAAAGATCCAGCACGGTGCAGGACTCCAAAAACTCTGTGATATTTGAGCTACCATGCTTGACAAGTATTAGCTCAACTCCACCCTGGTTAAATGTCAGATTTAGATAGAAAGACAGTTATCATCTGTTACTGAGTATCAGCAAATAAAATCTAATTGGCTGATAATACAATGGTAATAACCTGCAGTGAGTCTTGCCACTGGTGTATCATGCTAAATTGAATAACTTTGTTATTGGAAGCTACTCCCAGAGAATGGCTGTATAAATAACTTTTATTGAGTTCTAACAATTCCTATAGCTCCAACTTTATACATATCTCAGACCAAGGTTATCTCTTCCAAATGCCCTTTCACTTGTTGCTGACAGCTACTGTTTCAAATTACAGTTCAAGTGCAATGTCAAGGATATTTAAAGACATGTATTTTAAGTTGTTTTCAGTCAAACCATGATCTTCATTCAATGTGTCAGGAGCCAGTCAGCCCCAGAAGTGACAGTGGCTCTCCAGCTGCTCTGCTTCCAGGTGCCCTGGAGTCAGACTGGGAACAGGAGGGCAAATCCTGGACTCTGTAAGAGCTCTAGTAAAGTTCCATCAGTTGCCTGATGGTTGAGGCCCTGACAGTGAGCTACAGATTTGAATTTTTGTAATTTGTTACCTGACTTTTAATTGCTTTTTCCGTTTATTTGGTCTGCCTCTGCATTTTTTATACACATATTGTCCCCTGACATACCAGTGCACTGCAATACCAGGATGCTGTTCAGAATCCCAGTGCAGTGGGGCAAACCCCAAGCCCTGGAAGCCCCCCATCCTCTGCAGCAAACCGGAAACAGTGTGAGAAAAAGAGGGTTTTCTTGCTTTTATCTTCCAGCCTCTGTGTAAATTCATTGCCCAAAGAGCAAAACACAGAGTAAATACGTGCCAGGAATAAATAGGTCTCTGCCTAAGAGCACTTTTGAGTTCTTGAAAATATACAGAGCTCCTCTCCTGTTTAACCGAATTTCCTGCTACTACATAAGCATATGTGCAAAGTGCCTCTCTAATTACAGCCATGAATCTTCCTCTCACAGTCCCTGACCCAGAATGTGCATTTAGCAGAACTGCAGCGTTCCAAACTCTGTATTAATGAGGGACAGCATAGCAATGAGGGGAAAATCCAGAGTAACTTCAGCACGAGTGCTGTCACCTCTGCAGACAGCTCAGATTTTGTTAAAGGGCCATCACAGCCTCTCTCATCCCCCTGGGTGTTGCCCTGTCACATCCTTGGCCACCTGCAGCCAGTGACAGGTCACAGGTGGGCTTAAAAATGCCCCATCAGCCATGTGCTGCTGAAGGAGTCCCCAGGAACCACTCCAGTCTCCATCCACTGATGGGGGAAAATGATTTGTTAATAACAGGATGTGAACAGCTCGGTATCTG
This sequence comes from Argya squamiceps, assembly GCA_037834095.1. Lineage (NCBI taxonomy): Eukaryota > Metazoa > Chordata > Aves > Passeriformes > Leiothrichidae > Argya > Argya squamiceps. Next base: position 3,230,387 of record JBBMKD010000067.1, on the reverse strand, counting down.
CTGAGGGTCTTGACTTCAGAGGAATTCCAAACTTTAAAATGGACAAAGTTTCAACATCTTGTTTTCACTCTGCACTTCACTTTGGAACAGTTCCAGGCAGTACTATCCCTGTTACACAAAACCAGGTTCATAATGAGCATTGAGAAAAATATTCCTACTCCATCATCTAAGGCCTTATTCTTGTCTTTGCTATAGATAACTTCCAGTTTGAGGCTGAAACTTAGAATAACACATTTCCAAGGGAAAATATTTTTCAAGACAGATTTTCTGAACTCCACAGCTCTTATTCCTTTTAAGCAGCATCAAGCCTGAACTCTGCTGGGAAGCATTAAATCCTTAAAACAGTTCTTTCTATGACTTGAAAGGCACAAGGTGAAAGAATGTAAAAGCAATCACTTCTCGGGATACTGAATGACCAGCTTGGAATAAGAAGCCTTTTTCTGTCATATGAACTGTGGTTTCAGCCAGCTTTTAATCCTTGGTCCATTGAGACAAGTGAACCCAGTGCTCCGAGTTTTTTATCCCAACCTCAGCAGCCCGTGGTGTTGCAGGCAGGATGGATGTGCAGCAGAGATGGCCCAGCAAACGGCAAATTCTAAACATCTAAATTTGACACAGGCTTCAAAGCTGTTTCACTGACAGTACTCAATATTTCCTTCCAGGAATCTTGGAGGATTTTGTAAAATCTGTGTAAAACCCCACACTTTGGGTAGTACTGCTGACAAATGTTATTGCTGTTCTTACACTGAAATAGTCCAAGTTCATAAGTGCAATTCAGATGCACAAAAAGCTCATTTACTGGATATTTACATCTGGAAATAATGTCTTACCAGCCATTTAAGAACATAATTGTCTTTGCTTTAAAGACTTCTCTTTACACTTGAAATTGAATGATGCCATCTCCAGAAATGAGACAAATACCTTGTGCATGATATTGCTTTTATCCACACCCTCACCGAGCCCTCTAAAGCACCTTTCCACTTGATTTCAGTAGATGAAAGGGTATTTGTGAGTATAGCTGCATACACTATTTAACAGCCCAGGAAACTCTATTAAAATGTAATGCATTCCCAGAGCCCCAGGTGAAAGTGCAGCTACTCAGAGGCAAAGATTTTTAATAAGTGTCCTCCTCAGGATTTCAGCTCTGCAGCTTAACTAAGTATAAAATTTCTGATAAATTCATTGTCCATTTTTATACAAGTCATTTAAATTTTAAGATGGCTGTGTGAGAATCTGATTTATTAAATAGATGATTCTTCAAAAGATTATGATCATGACATTAAGTCATTCAGAAATTAGATTCAGTTTCTGATCAACTGAATTGGTATTAAATATACTTATCCAATTATAACCAGAGTGCAATTATACTGATACTTGAGCTAACTGCACATTAGGCATTGCAGCCAAAAATGTGAGAGAGATGAAGTGAAAGAATGTTTGAAAGCACATTTTTAAAATAAAAGAGGAGAGATTCAGATTAGAATTTAAGAGGAAATTCTTTATTCAGATGGCCAGAGGCCCTGGCACAGGGTGCCCAGAGAAGCTGGGGCTGCCCCTGGATCCCTGGAAGTGTCCAAGGCCAGGCTGGACAGGGCTTGGAGCACCCTGGGACAGTGGAAGGTGTCCCTGCCCTCCCTCTCTAAGGACCCTTCCAACCCAAACCATCCCATGGTCCTATGGCCTCTCTGTTGATCTTTATTCAGTGTGCTGAGGCTTGTACCTGAAAGGCTAAAGTATGATAAAAACAATAATAAAATAAGCTAATCAGGCATCTCATTTTGCTATCAATGCACTTTGTAGCCTACTGTAACAATTATGGCATCAAACCACCTTTTCTTACCCCAGAGTCCTCTCACAATCCCCTCACCAGCACATACTTGTGACTGGCAAAGGGAAAGACAACAGGCTCCACAGAGTCAGCTTAAAAGCAGCAGGACAGCTGGATCAGGTCAGACACCTGCCAGGGTTAGGGTTAGGGGTTAGGGTTTAGGGTTAAGGTTAGGGTTTGGGTTAGGGAGTGTCTCCAAGTAACCTGCCACAGATTACTTGGAGACACCCATGAACAGGGTAAATACACACTGAATCTTCCTCAAAACACATTCCCAGCCTCCAACACCTTCCCACCTTCCAGAGGGTGCTGGCACTGCCCAGGCTCCCCAGGGAATGGGCACGGCCCCGAGGCTGCCAGAGCTCCAGGAGCCTTTGGACAGCTCTGCCAGGGATGCCCAGGGTGGGGTTGTTGGGGTGTCTGTGCAGGGACAGAGGCTGGGCTGGGGGATCCTGTGGGGCCCTCCCAGCTCAGGACATTCTGTGATTCCATGGAAAAACTTCACTGATGCTCAAACATTCAGAATCTCTGTGCACTTCTGGAATTTGGAAACCCCCAGCATAACTTCTACACCTTTGCCATGCCCTGACATCTGGCTGTCAGCTGGAGACAGAGGGGGGACAGGGGTGGCTTTGCCCTCGTGCCAGGCACTGGCCTGGGACAGTGACACTGCAGAGAGAGCATCTGCCATGTGCTGAAGGAACACCCCAGGGATGAGACAGGGTCTGCAGGATATTGTTTTTCCATGGAAAGGACTGTGCCTGGCAGGCTGTGCCCAGGAGGCACAACTGCTTTCCATCACATCCTGCACTTCATACAAGACAGACTTCTCACCAGACTATCAATATCAGCTTTGGTTTGTTTGTTTGGGTTTTTTTAAAATTCTAAAGCACTGTCTCACAGGGAGGAAATAATTGTGATACTTGACTATACTGCAGCCTTTCTAGCAGTTTAAAACTATTTTAAGATTAGATAATTAGGATAAAGTTGATGATGAAGTCCCAGCTGGAATAAAGATGTTGTTTATCTGAAAACACTCATCTGTGGCAAAACCTAATAGAATTTCCCAGAAGAGAGACTACAATTAATATGGATTTTTAAAAAAATGCAAAAAACATTATTTAACCCGCAGATACAATTTTATTAGCACAGAGACTAAAAACAATCCGACTGAGGGGACGGTTTCAGATATAAAGATTATACTGGAGTTGTGTAAGCCAGGTTTTAGTTTCATATTCTCTTTCTTCAGAGGTGAAGATGACACAACCACAGATCATTTGTTGCAGGACAAGTGTGAACAGAGACTTTCTGAACACACTTGACCTGAATCCCAGTCACAGCAGCAACTTTTCAAACAGTTATACTGGTGCTCCTGCTCCTCACACAGGCACCAGAGCTCAGAGCCAGCTGTGCTGGGAGCCTCCTCACCTATCCACAGCTAATTGCTACAACACTTCTGTAGTGAAGGAGCTCCCACAAACATGGAATTCGATGCTGAACTCTGAGCTGAAAAGATGGACATGAAAACCTGAGCTATTAAAAAGTGACCTCTTTCCCCAGTGCTGACAGCAGCCCCTGGGAACACTGAACTCGTGCTGACAGCACAGGCTGGGTGCCTCCAGTCAAAATTACAACAGTTATTAGCAGATCCTCAGTTAAATGATCTGATTTTATTTTTTTAACCTATATTGAATGATAGAGGCAATAATGAGGTGTCCTCAAAAGAAAAATTACCAAATGACACAGAATGGTTTCTTTCTTGCCCATGTCACCAAAGCTTTCTTGGGATGGCTGGAAAATACCGTGGTGAGGACACAAGTGAAACACTGTTAATTGCTATTTAGGAAAAGAAAATCATTTCATTATGAAAGAGTTAGGATGCCAATTTTGTGCACCAGCAGTTTGTGAAACCGTAGTTTCACTGTAGCAAAAGTTTGATTGTTGTTGAGTGAGGTTCCCACATTTAAGAAATCTCATCCAAACCAGAGTCTGAGGGTGGTGCTAAGGCAGGTTCCAACCACTACCTCCTGTTCCTGCACATCTCTGTTGTTCATTCTTTGGAACCAGGAGTCCTGTGATGACTTTGCTGGATCCTCACAGCCAGTGAAGCCTGCTCAACTCATTCCTTTTCCAGCCTGGAGGGGCTGGGGCATTCCATGCTTCCCTTCACTGCACCTCCCAGCCTCTGTTTTGCTGGATTAAGGGAGCTACACACTCCATTCTCCCCATGGCAAAAATTCTCAATTTTGCCAGATCTCCTTACAGCCCTTCTTTACATCTGTGATGTGCTGAATTAACTCCTCTAAAGGAGTTCCTGTCCAGATTAACACCTTGCAGAATACTCCAGATAAAATAATTTTGGATCTATACAACACATTCCTGTTTTGCCATCTTGCCCTACAGAAAGACATTCTCTTTGCAGAAGCACATCTCAGACTCAGCTCAGTCTCCTGGTTTTAATGCTCCAACAGCTTCTTGTCACTTCCAACGGATTTCAAATCTTAAACCAAAAATGCTAATTAGTCCTGAGATGCATGACCTTGCATTCTGTAATGCTAAATTACATCCCATTTTCTTTATTTCATCACATTTCAAAATCTTAATTCCTCCTGTCTGATAATTTTGTCCTCCTCCAGCTTTGTGTGAAGGTCTACCTAGAACAGCACATTCCTTGTTTTTATGATCAGAGCAGCAGTGAAATAAACTAAAATTTCAAGAATTATCACTTCAGTTAGGATTCCTCTGGTCTGGTCCAGTAGCAAGGTATAAAAATGCCTAGAGTAGTCCTAGACTCACACATTTAACTCATTTGTTAATGAGTAATTATCAAAAATTTGTGAATTTGTTAATGTTTAATAGCAGTGCTATTAAACTTGAGTTAAATTTACTACACTGTGTTTTCCCAACCAGTCACAGAATCCTGGAATGATTTGGGTTGGAGGTGACCCTAAAGCTCATCCTGTTCCAACACCCTGCCATGGGCAGGGACACCTTCCCCTAGACCAGGCTGCCCATCCCTGGGCACTGAATTTCCAGCACACAAATAATCTTTTGGTATCATCCAGGTAAACAGTGTATCCATGCTCCAATTCCCTTGTGAAGTCTGTCTTTTAGGATCTATATTAGTATTTCCAAGAACCTGCACTTTAAATCAAACCTCTCCAGCTTTAGCAATCAACATTAAAAGATTCAGCAGCGAATAGAAGAATTTATACCCTGTTGGACCAACCCTCCATGATTCAATTCCACACTTGACAATACTGAAAGTGTCAATTATGTGATTTAATATCTTAGATAAAGCCAGTGCACTAACATGCTGGTACTAATTAAACAGGGCAATTATAAAATAGAAGCTGACTTTCAGTCCTGGCAAACTGACAAGTGTTTCACAGGTAAGAAGGTGACAATGTGAAACACAGAAACAAGCAAAGTTCCTCTCATTTAACAAGCTCCACTTTACTTGCCCAAACTTGCAGTTACTGTTTTGATACGAAGCATCAATAATCCAGAATCAGTAACTCATAAGTACCTTTACTAGTTACTACAAAGTTAGATTTTTGCCTTATTGAATTTTGGGAGAATTCCAAAATATTGCTGATGCACACACTGAACAGACATGCTAGTTCTTACCCTGGCTTTGCAAGTTTTATTTTTATACACATTTAACAAGTATATTCACACACAGACCTAGCGAAAGATCCAATCCTCTTTCTGCTAACTGGCACATTTAGGGAGCTGATCTGCATTACACTTGGTACCAACAGTTCCTTTCCTTCATGGTGTAAAAAAACTGTGTACAAACATGAGGGCAAGAGGAAACTCAGCAAGGGCAGCAGCTGAGAGTGCTTGGTCAGGAAACAAACCCTGCAAACTTGGTGAAAGCATTAGGTTTGTTCTTTGTTGTATAGGACAATGAGGTGATGCTATACAATCTTCAGGATATGACCAAAAAAGCTGTCAAAGCACAGAAACATATCTCAAGCCCTTTTTAAGGTGATTTTGATGAATACCAGTAGACCAGACTATCATAAAGCTTATTACTAATTAATCAGAGATGTGGCAATGAGGAGTATAAATTATGCACCATGACTGTTTCCCTCTACTGGTGCACAGTGCATTTATATTGGAGTGGAAGGGATGTCACCCACAGCAACAAACTTAAAATTTCCTGGGAGAGTGCTCAGAGAAGAAAAACAAAACAAAATGAAACAAAAGAAAACAAAAACAAAACAAAAACCAAAAACAAACAAACAAACCCCTCCAACAATTACAAACACCAAGGCCACATCATTCTGTAATGCATTTAGTCATTCTCAAAAAGAAGAGATTTGAACACATGAGAATCATAGAAACACAGAATGGTTTGGGTTGGAAAGGACCTTAAAACCATCTCAATCCATCCCCTGCCATGTGCAGGGACACCTTCCACTATCCCAGGCTGCTCCAAGTGGCCTTGGACACTTCCAGGGATCCAGGGGCAGCCACAGCTGCTCTGAACAGATAAATTCCCTTCCTATCAGGGAATTCAGTTTATTTAAAATATTGTTTGATTTTTCAGTTAGCTCAGCAGGTTTCTAGACTCTCTATAAAGGTCACATAATTCTATCCATTAATCCATGATTTTCTACAACAGTCTAAAAAAATCCTTTACTTGGTTCCTGTGAGCTTTGTGGACTTCATGTACTCCAACAGGAAAAGGTTTGTAGGAAATACAGGAAGCAGTTTACTGAATGATCCATTTTCTACATTTTTTAATTATTATTAAGTTTTTAAACTATGTTCCTTCTCTATGTGACTTTTAAAAACCCATCATCTGCCTGAAACCCCACACACCACGGGCATATAAAGAGACTTCATTAAATTATAATATTCTTATTTTAATCTTTAAATTATTGAAATTGCTGCCATTCAGTACCAGCATTTTGAGGCAATTATAAAGTGTTTTCTATGAGTTTTAAATCTTTTTGGCTAAGATATCAATCACAGCCCTTTTCCAAAAATGTCCCCTGGAAAGGATATTCATCCTTTTTCCTTATGCTGGAGATGAAAACTATATACCCAGCTGAATATGCAACTTTCCATTACTTGTATTATCATAGCACCCCAGAGAGCTGAATGAGGGCCAGAATGTGATCAAATGCAGGTTATTGAGCTAAAACCCTTCACTTCTTTGGAGTCTCTATTACACCTATAGTCTAAAGCCCACAGTAATGGGTTCCCTGGATGGATGAGATGCTGGCAGTGTGTTGGGAGAGCAGGAATTTAGGATTAATGCAGGGAGTCCAAGATCTGCTGCAAACACTGATTTACCTGCTGAAACTCTGCTTTCCTGTGTCTGAGCAAAGGGTCACTGCCAGCAATCCTTGGGAGAGGGGGTTCTCAGGAGGGGGAAGTTGAAGGATTATAAACCATCTTACTTTTGCTATAATTGGTTTCCTAAAACATAGTTTAGAAGCTGCACTGGCCAGTAATGATGCCCAAGGCATTTGAACATAACTTTGCTTTCCTTTCTAGATTACACCCCTGTCTGTGCTGGAGACACAGGAAAAGTGATCTCTGGGAATCAGACATGGTGTGCAAATGCCAGAGCACCTCTTTCCTGCAGTTCCATCCCAATATACAATATTTAGGCTCATAGGAATCATTCAGGGGGAAATCCATATCCTGCTTTTCACAGCCCAGTACCTTGATTCCCTATTTGAGAACCCCCCAAGTTTACACCCACTGCTTCCATGGCAAGTAAAGAAACACTTGCCTTTAATTCACCCAATTCTGACTTGCCTGCTCACCAGCAAGCCAGTCTCATGCAGGAAGGTGTCACAGGCTTTTAAATTCAAGGCCCAGACTGTTTGCTTTGATTCCTTCTGAGTTGACTCCTTCATGGCACTGCAAGGCAGGTTACAGACACTGACAACTACAGGCTAAGAAAAGTAAAGAGGAATTCAAGTCTGAAGATTTGTCCCCTTCCTGTCCTCACATAGAACACACAGTCTTCACCTAATTCAGATCATCAGGTATTTTCATTACTCCTCAGAATTATCACACTGCTGTTATCACCCAAACATCACACTTGCTCTGCTTGAAAGATCCCAAAGCCTTAACAAAAACTGCACTGAAAGTCTGAACCACCATCAGCTTCACCTTGCCACCTATAGAGAGGGGCAGGGTACAGGAATGAAGGTTTATTCTCGTGCTGCAGCTCCTGGAAAACTACAAAGTAATGGATATCTAACTTCTTCTGAGATCTCACATGTTCAACGAAGTTCAAACCTCATTTTCAAACTTAATTTCAATCAAAAAACCACAATTTAAGGAAAGAATTGCTGTTTCTTTTTTTCCTCCCTGAGGTACAAAACACTGCATTCAAATAAATCAAATTCTCTGATCCTGTATCATTCATTTACTTTTATTTCAGACAGGGGTTTTTTGCAGCAAGAAAGAGAGCATAGATTTCCACCTGTGAGCATTTTTGCAGACTCCAAAGCTTCCTGGCAGTTAATCAGAGAATCATGGAATGGTTTGAGTTGGAAGGGACCTTAAAAATCATCTTGTTCCAACCCTTTCGCCATGGGCAGGGACACCCCTTCCACTCTCCCAGGTGGCTCCAAAGCCCTCTATCTATTCTCAGGGTGAAAAATAAGTGCACCTGTAATAACAAGGGATTTGTCCCATGAGAATCAGTAAAGAAAATATGTAAACAATCCAAGAATAGATAGATTTGATGGACAAGTAAAAAACCAATAGAATAATTAACAAGAAAGCTATTAACCAACTAAAGTTGCCCTTGAGGTTTGTAAAAACTGCATAAAAGCATGCTCCCATAATAAAGAGCCTTCTGAAGATTCTATTGTGTCACTCTGTGTGTTGTGTCCCCCCTAACAATGACAACCCGTGACTATAAAGCTTTCACCTACAATTTAGGTTTAAAATTCCCTGAAAGCCAAACAACGTTGGAAACACTTCCATAATGTGGGGTTGTGGGATGGACACACCAACAAACAATTCAAATGCATCCTGATGTGACTACATTAAAATAATGGGTAAGACCTATCAATTAGCAGGTCAGGCATTTCCCTTTCACATTCTACCTTGGAAAAGAAAGCTAAATAGAAGTATAACCATATCATTCTTCCAGAATAAACAGTATTTCTGGAAAAGACAATGTTTTATTGGTCAGTACTTACCATCACTTTAGATTACGTGAAAAAGTCTTGAAGTGTTACTCTACAGACCTTTTAATAGAATTTTCTAGCATTGAAGATAATATTGCATTACTTTTACTAAGTGCTTTTCACTTAGCTGTGAGAAACTTAAATATTGAGAGACTTTCAATTTGGGCTTGTTTGCAGACCTCCCTAACAATACACACAGGAAGAGTTAGCCAGGCAAGTAAATGAAAGTAGGAGAAGGACATACACATGGAGAGACAAGAGTTTGAAGACCTCATCTGACAGCTGCTCAGTATATGAGGAAAGTGTGGTTTAGCTCCAGCAGTGGCCTCTGATAATGGATTTTCTGAAGAACAACTTCAATACTACTTTAAAAATTCTGAGTTGAATTAATGCTGCTTGAAAAGATTCTCTTCCTTTGCCCACAACTGCATTGGCTCTCCTTTCTGTCCCTGCTGTACTAAACTGACCACGAGCTGTATGACCTCCCCTCCTTTGTCACCAGTAGCTCTGGGTTTCATCTCTCAGACTCTTTCATGTTCTTTTTTGGTAGCAGCAGCACAGAGTTCAAATCAAGATGTAAGAACAGAATGCAATGTTTGTGCTTTCCCTGCTCATTTTCCCTTTTAACTGATAATCCTAGGTGGGAAAAAAAAAAAAAAAAAAGGACTGCTTAAATTTAACTAATGGAGCTGAAAATTTCAGTTAAGAAGTCAACTACAGAATCACAAAAATTAGATTGAAATAAGTGTGCAGCTCATGACCTTGCCGCTGCTGTAAATGAGCAAATGTTCTCACTGTACCAATGCCTGAGTGAAAGCAAAGGTTTAATTGCATTTTTTCTGTGGTACAAGTGGACCTATTAAAACTAAGCATGGGGAGAGAGGGGAGTTAATTTGATAAATCTTCTAGAGCTGCAGAAAGGACAGCTGGTACTTAAAAAGCAAAATACTACAGTGTGAGCTTTCTATCTCCCTCCCTACCAACTTACTCTTATCAAAGCATACCAGAGCTCTTCCAAGCTTTATCACCCTTTCCACTGACACTGCTGATCCATACAAATGTTCACGAGGGCTGTTTACAGATCCAAAACCTAACATGCTGCTTTTATTTTGTGTGTAGATCCTTTCCCTCCTTCTTCCAAGAGCAAAACCTTTGACCTTCCTGTGAAATAACAAAAATCTCGGGGAAGAGGGGTTGAACCAAAACAAAATAAACCAAACAACAGCAATTTTTTCATGACTGTATAAGAAAACGTCCCCTGGTTCCAATTACTGTCACGCAGCAGAGCTGATGAGATGTTGGGACTTGAACCTGTCGTGGCCATTGCACGAGAGCCCCTGCAAGTCCCCGGCTCTAATCCAGTTTCACAAGCAGAAATGTCACTTAATCCCTTGGTAAATTGCTTTAAAAAAGATTGCTAAGTATGAAGCAGTCCAAGCAAGATATCAGACAGTTGCAACTTCATGAAAGAGAACCCAGAAGTGCCAAACTCAATTTCATCCCGTTCCGCCGGCGTTGCACAATCTCCTGGTGTTTTTATCCCCTTCATGATGCTGGCACGCTGTGGAACAGCAATAACCTTCCCCACAAACACAATTTAAATGGCAGAGCTTGTGTAGGTGCAAAAAACTTGAACTCAGTGGAAAGCTCTTGCTTGTGCACCTGCCCACAAAAACTTCACATTAACCCTATTGAGGAGTAGCTTAAAAACCACCTGCCACTCTGAACAGTTACCCCACCAAGCCCTCCCTGCTGTGGATTCGAAGAAAGACTATAGAAACTTTTGGGGCTACAGAGGAATACAACAGAAATATTGATGTCTCCAAACATATATTGCATATTAAGAAGAAATGCTTCCCTGGGAAGGTGGTGAGGCCCTGGCACAGGGTGCCCAGAGAAACTGTGGCTGCCCCTGGATCCCTGGAGTGTCCAAGGCCAGGCTGGACAGGGCTTGGAGCAGCCTGGGACAGTGGAAGTTGTCCCTGCCCTTAGAATAGATGAATTTTAAGGTCCCTTCCAACCCAAACCATTTCATGATTCTGTGATATTTGTTAATCACACAGCATTTGTTTACTGAAAATTCCTTTGCTCTTTTCTCCACATCCCATCCTGCATTATGCATCTGGTATATTCCTGGGTCTTGGGGAACTTGGGTTGGGCTGTTGGTTTTTTTTGGTTTTTCATTTTTGTGGGGTTTTTTTCCTTATAAACAGATCTCAAATAACTGAAGATTCTTGAATTAAAAACACCAAAAGCCTGATGAAAATTTCAGCCAGCAGCTGCTGCTCACAAGCAGCACTCTGGAGACAGACCACCACGGGATACTGCGAGGGAAGGAAACAGCAGGGCAGCAAAATTCATTTGTTTTGCTGCAGTTTGCACAGGAGCTTCCCGTATGCCAGCACCACCTGCAGCTCTGAGCATCATCTGGAAAAGAAAACGAGGTGGGAAAATAACCACAGCCATTCCTCCAGCCATCACAGGCATGGAGAAACAATGGCCATCAGGAGAACAGATCACCTTCTCTGTTACCTGAGCTGCACTTAGGAGAGCCAGGATCTCTCCTGCATTCACACCAGAGAGGAATCCAAGCAGATTTTGATCCTCAAACAATCCTCGTGCTCAGTGCATTCAAGCAGTGATGTGATCTTGTAATTTAGGAATTCCTCAGGGAATGTTTGATTGTTCTAGAGGAACACAAGTGACTTTAAACTGTCTTTCAAATTGAACAGCATCAGTTCCCTCAGAGGATGAGTTAGATGCAAGTCTGCTTCACAACACAGACAGGGATTGCTGTGACCACTGTTCCCTGGGAGGAAATTCCACAAATGGAAACTGTGGAAATGGAAAATCCTCCATTTTCCTAATGTTCCCCACAAATCCAAGTGTTGCCACGTTGAAATGCAAAGTCATGTTCCATCTCCAAAGTTCACAGAATCATTTAGGTTGGAAAAGACCTCCAAGATGATTGAATCCAACCATTCCCCAGCAATACCCCATGTCCCCAAGCCACATCCATACACCTCTTAAATCCCCCCAGGGATAGCAACTCCATCACTGCCAGAGCTTGACAACCCTTTGCAAAAAACTCTTCCTAAACCTCCCCTGCACAACTTGAGATCACATTTCTACACATGAAGAAGCAACAGTGCAAGAGAGAAACAAGCAGCAAACAATAAATAACTGCTGAATGCTCTGAGCTTTGCACACATTGAACTTTCTCTGACAGTTGTATACTCATAGATCTGACCCTGCAAATGGAAGAGCAGATCAAATCCTAATTCTTAACGATTTTTCCAAAGCCTCTAAGCCAGTAAAGCTTTGCTAAACTCAGGAGTCATAAAATCTATTGTTTCGCTGCACCGAAAAATCACCATCCAAACCTCCTGCAAGCCAGTGGGGAAGTAAAGGGAGGGAATTAGGATCAGCTGGTTCATGTACTGAATCCAAGTGGCAAGGAAAATACAGTACTCAGTTTGTCAAAATCTAAGGTGCGAGAAATCTGAAAGTTGTCTTTAATCACAAGTCAAACTAGATGTATTTGCAGGATTAACTCCTGGAAGCAAAGAGCAATTGGATGCTTGTGACACTTGGGATTTCTGTCCCTGCCTTTCCCACATATAAATAGGTGCTGCAAGCCTTAGTATTAGAGAAATGTTTTACTGGAAGCACAAAGTACTTCTGTGTTGGCTGAAAAAAAAAATTCTAAATTGTTACTTTGAATCCTTTTATTTTCTCCTCACATTTATCTACACGAAGAATGGTACACAGAAGAAGAAACAACTGCAGTTGAGCAAAGAAAATTACTTCTCTTTCATGGGAATTTTAGTGCTCAAACATCCTCCATAGGAGAGGAGGTCTCATTATGAATGTCAGTCTTGCTTTTTCACCAGTGCAACAAGCACAGCTCAGTTCATCAGTTGTTTTCCTGACCTGTTTTGCACACAGCAAACCAAGCCAAGCCCTGGAGCTCTGAAGACCTGAGCAGACCCCGAGGCACAGCTAGCAGGAAGGAGAACATTTCTCCCAGCGCTGCAGAAAACATCCCTGACCCGGGTAACCTTGATTTCCAGGCTCAGCAGACAGCAGAGCAGAGCAAAAGCACTGCTATCATTAGCACATCAAAATGAGGCAGAAATTAGCACTCTCCACGTGGAGCTGTTACACAAAGCTAAGCTCTGCCAGCCCTCACCCTCTGTCACAATCCCAGCCTCTCTAAAGGTGTTGGCAGTGGGCTGAGCAGCCACGGCACGTCTGCTTCACACTGACTCCACACCCCAAACTCCTCAGCTGCCCCAACACCTCCTCCACAACAGCTATAACCAGGGGATGATTTACCTCCAGGAGACACACGGCCCATTTCAGTCACACCATGCAGCTCCTGAAAGGAGGAGGACAGAAAGGATGGAGAGAACATTTTCCTGCTTTCTTTATTGCCCAACAGGCAGAACAAGAGGAAGGCACACTGCAGACAGCTCTCTGCTCTTCTGATGACAACAATGACCTTCACTCCTTACCCTCACTTGTTTCAGTCAATGAAAAATAAACCCTGAATAGGAAATAATACCATTTTGAAACACTAACTTCAAACCAGGTATAGCAATTTTCTGGCAAATCATTTAAACATTTATTTATGTACAACTATTACGTGCAAATTCTATGTACAAGGTATTTGGACCTGCACCTTTTAGCAATGGGAATTTAACCAATCTGTACTCTAAGCAGTCAATATAGCACTGAAAGGGCCTTCACAGAGAAGGCACAGTCGAAATTTCTGAAACAAAACTACTGCCACCCTGGCAACAAGGCAGCAAACAGCAAAAATTCCTTCAAAAACTGGGAAGCAATCTAATCACACCAATGCCAGGTGTATAATTTTTAAATGCAGTAATTCCTGGCACACTCTCTGCAAAAAGAAAACATTAAACTCTGTGTACAAATATTCACTGAAAATATGTTTACAGATGCACACTGTCTTGCAATAAAAAAAAAAAAAAAATAAATTACATCTGTAGTACTGCCTGGGATGATTTTCAACCAGGTAGGAAATAATCAGTTGCTTACAAATCTAGGATGGCAAATAAGCACAAGATTGTAAACATATATATATTCTGAGGCAAAAATTGTGTAGATAACTACAGCTAAAAATGAAAAAGTAAGAACTAGATTTGTTCCAAAGCATGTGGCTGTCAAAGCAGAGATGTTCTCTATTCATTTAGGTGTCTCTAACCACAGACATCCAGAAGTGTAAAGGCAAAATTCTAATAAGACCCACACAGCACTCAACTCAAGCTGGAATTACTTCTTTGGGTTGGTTTTTGGCTGGGTTTTTTTGTTTGTTTTGTTTTTGTTTGCTTGTTTTGGTGTTTTGTTTTACTTGGTTTTTGTTTTTGTTTTGTGTGTGGAAAGAAGACAGGAAAAGAGAATTAGGGAGTTGATTTGTGTTGTGTTCTGCCTTTTAAAAAAATGTTATTAGAGACAAGCCACACCTCAGAAATCAAAGCAGCATCAGCAGTCCTGAATTCTAACAAATTCAAAGTTTAGTACAAAGACTAAACTAAGATAAAATCAGTTCCACTCAAGTGAGAGAGAGAAAACGAAGATCCTTTTGCAATAGTTCTCTGAAGCCATTGAAAAAATAACAACCTCAAGGAGACTTCACCAGGCTGAAGCTGGGAGTTGAAATGCACAGCATAAATCCAGAACAGAAGTCTTTGGTGATTTCTTTACCCTTTTCCCCAATCTGCCTGATGCCAAATACTAAGGTGGGTCAAGAGGACTTCAGAGAAGCAGCAGCTATGAAAAATTTAACCCCAGCATTTACTTTGATGGTCTTAAATATGGAATCATAGCTGAAGACAAGCTATGATTATTTGACCAGGAAGCCAGAGCCAGGCTGGAGGCCTCCATGCTGGAAAGATGCAAAAGCCCTTGAGTTAGAAGCTGCTGTTTCCACACACTCACAACCAGCAATGTCAACCTGAAATGTGGAACCAAAGTGAACTTTTGGAGCAGTTGGGTGGAAGCCATGGTGAGGATGAGTGCACCCTGCTCAAACCCTCTGCACAGATGAAGTCAAACATCTGAATGGGATGCTAATTAGTGCTTGAATACAACACTAATTTGAAAGGACATAAGGTAGTTTTACTGATATAGAAGTAGTTTTAGAGCTAGACTTAAATCTTTGGTGTTTGGCAAAGAAGCATTTGCCACCTAAGACTTCAAGCCAGGACAGGGCAAACACCTTCCTGTTCTTCAGAATTGAACATGTACAGAAACAGAAGAGCACAAATGCACACCCAGGGCTGCTGAACCAGGAGATGGCTGCCAGAAAAAGGCCTTAGTGAAAAGGGGTTAAAAATAATAAAGTAATAAAGTTTTGTGAAGCGAAGTTAATTAATAGGAATGAAATGTCATCATTAAAACATGCCAAAACAGCAACAGTCGACCACCCTGACACGACATTCAGCAGAACAGAATGAATCCTGACATTCTAGAATCCTGACATGATATCCAGCAGAAATAAGCTTTCTGGAGTGTTCCTTTTATCTCCCAAATCCCCACAACTTCACTACAGCACCTCCCTATCCCCTCCTACTGACCTGAGCCAGGCAGAGCAGGACTGAACACAAATTTGATACCTACTAGAGAATTTAGGGTCGTTCCCCACCCACTTCCCTCTCCACCCCTGCAAAATGTTACCCAAAGACTAAATCCTATTTGGAATTCATTTGGTTACTTGCTTCAAAGAACGATCAGGGAAAAGGAACAGAGAGCAGCTGGTAAAGATAACTTGCCATGGAAGCAAAATTTGGGACTGAAAACGCTTTCCATCATTGCTGTCAGCCACCCTTCAGCAGCAGCTGCACTGCAAAGGGGAGTGCAGATCACAGGCTCCGTGTGGATGAGAACCTGTTCTCACACATGATGACAAGTAGGTCACAGAGGACTGATCTGGCCAGCTAAAAATGTCTGCAGAGCTGCTCCAAATTCTGGAAAACCTCAAAAGGCACCACAGAGAAGTGCACGGCTCCCTGCTCGCCCTGCCTGTCCCAGCAGAGATTTCTGAGATTGTGTTAAAACAAAACACAGCCACACTTCTCATTGTCTTGTGGTCTGAAATGGATGGGATTTTGAAGTGTGGAACTGCAAATTATTTCCACATCTTGCATCCAAAATATGCGTCTCAGATTTCCCTTTTTCTTTTGGAGGGGTTCTAAGTTTCAAAGCCATTGCATTTCTGGTCCCATAGTTGCACTGCCCTCTGTACAGCAGAGCACACTCACCCACCTGGAATTACATCTGAAGAATTTTGCCCTATTATTTGCTTCACATGAACAGGGAGGAGAGAAAAACAGAAAAATTGGACTTTCCGCTCTCTCCTGTTCCCTGCAAGCCACTTATCTTTCTCTCAAGAGCTGAGAGAAATTACTTGCTGTATTTCTATGTTCCTGCCTGTAATGAGAAGTTTCCTGTTGCAGAGTAAGGCCTGCTCAGGATTTCTACTATAATGACATAAAAAAGCTCAAATAAACTCTAAGCCAGTGCATCAAAAGAATGTGTTTATTACACCTTGCAAACAAATTTTTTTTCTTTTTTTGCTTTTTGCATTGAAAAAAACACCAGTTAAATGTGGCTGTTTCCATCAGCTGCAATTTTTTTCCTGGTTTTGGTTGGTTTTGGTTTTTTTTATCATGGAGACCTCAGTACAGAAGACAGAAACCCAAAGGATTACACAGAGTACTAAATCTGTGTTCCTGTACCAAAGATCTTGCAAGTTACAACAGATAATGCTTAATGGTTATGTTTTTCATGGTTTCTGATGTGTAAAAGCTGTGGTATCACTGTAATAACTAACTGATGCATTGCTGAGGTGCTGCAGGTGTAACTGCCCAGAGCAGGACCCCAAACAACATTCCTGTAACAAACTAATAATAAAGTCATTCCTATTGGTGCAAGATTTCTCTCTCTCTTTGTCTGGCACAAATTCAGATAGCACAATTTGAACATTCCCTCTCTTCCACAGGAGACAAACACTTTCACTTTTCAGACAATGAAGTTGTCAGATTAAGAAATTCTTTCTTTGTTCTCCCAAAACACAGCTCAAGCCTTCCCCACCTAGAAGGAGCCTGTAACCTCTGCTCCACCAGCAGTTTTCTGTAGTGAAGGATCTGAATAACTTAGGCCATTCTCTCTACCAGCCAAACTGTTTGCAGGTAACAAGCCACCTGCAGTCTTGTTTTCAGAGTTCTCAGCAATTCATCAAGGCTACTGAAACAACAAAAATAAGGATCAAGAGCCTGAGAAACTGTCTACAAAAAATGCAAAACTTAGAGGACACACAATGTGATGATGGATCCTTGACCAATTAGGTGACCTGAAGGATGTGTGCCTGCCTCATGGAGAAGTGGCTGAGGAAATGGAGAGACACCTGTATGTGTGGACAGTAGTGTTAGAATCTATAACTGTGGTTTAATGTAAACAACTGTCCTGGGTTTCAGTGTAGGATGTCCACAAAGTATTTATTCTATCACCATGAGCTGTTGAAATTAGGTGGGACAGTGTTTTTTTCCCCAGGCCCCCTCCCTCTGGGCTATCTTCTGTTAATGGCCCATCAATGCCTTGCCACATGACTCACAGGTAACTCCCTCCAGGAACTGTCTCTGTTTAATTGGCCACCAAGGACCCACTTCATGACCCACAGAATATCATCCCATTGTGAGATGCTCCACCCAGGGGGAGGAGCCAAGCATTCTCACCTGGATATAATCTGGGATTTGGGA
>JBBMKD010000067.1:3174529-3212202 GCA_037834095.1 Argya squamiceps | reverse complement strand
TCAGGAAGACCCCCTCATCTGGACTGCTTCCATCACCCTGCTCAGGTTGTATTCTGACTCTGCCAGTGGTCTTTTGTGTTATTGCTTTTATTTTTATCTTATTTTTTTTTCCCCTCTTCCTATTAAATTGTATTTCTGACTTGGAGTCTCTCACTGGTTTTGTTTTCAAACCACTACAACAGCAAATCAGCTCCTATTGGAATCACACTGGTTGTGTTATTCAGTTGCCCGTCTTCCCTTTCTACTCTCCAGCCTCCCCATCCAGGCTGGCAGGGATTATTTCCTACAAACCCACCCAGCTCCTGCAAGCCCAGAGCTGGGTGCTGCTGCTGTGCCTGGGAGCACAGGACACTGAAATTCCTGTGGCACATGGCACTGTGCATCAGCTCCTGCACATTTCCTGCCTTCCCCAGCAGCTGCTTTATGCACAGTGACGTTCTGCTGGAAGTCTGCTCCAGGGGAATGAGTACTGTGGGATGGATTCCCAAACACAAGTTCCACAAGTAGGTCAAAGGCAGGCACCAGCTTTCACCTTCCACGGGCTCTGCTGCTCCTGCAGCTCTGAGAGCTGCACAG
Organism: Argya squamiceps; assembly: GCA_037834095.1. Lineage (NCBI taxonomy): Eukaryota > Metazoa > Chordata > Aves > Passeriformes > Leiothrichidae > Argya > Argya squamiceps. The sequence continues at coordinate 3,211,626 of JBBMKD010000067.1, read as the reverse complement.
GGGTTCAGGTGCTGGGAGGAAAGGTGTTATGGACAGCCTGCAGTGAAGAAAAAGCACAAATCCCAGGGTGTGTGCACATAAACCATCAAACAGGCAGTGAAACAGGCAACACGCCCCTTTCCTGCCATCACTGCTGGCAGCAGAGCTCGCTGCTCCACCTTTGGGGATACTGACAGCCACATCTCAGCCTCCCTCTTAACTTGAGCCTCATGAGCCCCTCAAATGGCACAGTGACACAGGGGAGGGACAGCAGCAGCAGCACCGTTGATGTTGCACATGCTTGAAGTAGAATTTCCATGAGAAAACACACAGTTTTCTCCCTGACAGTGTGAAAGGCCCACAGGGAACATTTAGCTGTCGAAGATGCTGCTCCTTTCATCAAAAACAAGCTTCAGTGTGCAGTTTCCTTCCCTCCACCCAGGATGGGAGAGCACAAACAGGAGCAAAGCCTGCTCCTGGGAGAGCCACACAACCAAAAGGGAAGAATTTGCAGAGTTCCTGGCACTCACATCCATCCAGCCTGCAAAATCCAAGAGGAGGGAGACCAATTTCCCAATAGCCTAACACTAACCTACATTCTGAATACTCTGTTGTCACACTGAGTGTCTCATGATCAGAATTAATTACAAGGCAAAGGAGGTAAAAGGCAGCAAAAATATGCCTCCAACATAACACTGTGAGGGTCCCAAAGATGTAACAGATTCAGCTGCACATTGGGGAGGACAAACTCACCTTGGTTCTAGGAAATGGAGGATGTGTTCTGTCCCAGCTGAGGAGCTGGGGTAAGAACTGCAAACATTTCTCTGGATTGTGCTGGCAAACCTGTTTCAAGACATCAGGCTCAGACAAAGCACGTCAGGCCACCCTGTCAGGTGTGTCTGTGTTTTATTGTCCTGTAAACCTTACAGATGGGTAGAATTTGTGAACAAGCCATTTTCTTCATCTTTGACCTCTCATGTCACAAGGTAACCCAACCTTTTACTCTTCATAATGCCTTTCTTAAGTCTGTCTACATATCCTCCATGTCCATCACGCCTACAGAGAGGACAAAGCTCCACAGGCAGCAGACCTCAACTGGTCAGCTCATGCTTGCTGCCCAGATCCAAATTAAAAAGCAGGAAAATTCTGAGATGCCACCACGAGAGACCTACAAATCTGCATTGTCAGTTGTGAGAAAACATCTCAGCCCCCTGCCAGAACAATGTCACTCACTGCAGACCCGTGAAAACTGTGCATGTGGGGTGGCAGCAGGAGCCACATTTGGGGTTTGGTGTCTGCTGCAGGCAGAGGGAACGTGGACCTCAGCAGGTATTGTGAGAGCAGCTAGAAATGAAGAATGGTGGCACTTTCCTCACTCCAGTGTATTTGTGTTTTCAACCACATGGGTGGGGAAGGCGAGTTCTGCTGTAACCATAGCTGTTCCTAAACAAAGAGCATTCCTGTAAACTCGGGGAATCCATTACAAAGCACAGAGAAATATTTTTACACACAGAGTCTAATAACATGTTTTGTCAATTAGCTCAGTCACCATTCAAAGGAGTCACCATCCTACCCTCTTCCCCTTCTTTCCTCCCATGAAATGGAAAAAGCAGCAGTTTTAGAAGTAGTTCTTAAACACAATTAGCATTTATTATAACTTCCCAGGTACAACCTACGCTTATCTCCCAACTGCACGAAGAGAGATCTCTTTGAGGGGTTATGATAAAAGTGCTTATTTCACAGCTGATCTCCACACACTGTTTTAACAAGCCTGCCCATTTCCAGAAAATCCTGTCACCCTATAATCTTCAGAAAGATTAAAGGTACATAACACAGCTTTAAAAACCCACATCGCTTAAGGTCTCTTATTACTCAGGTTTTCCCTAAACTCACTGCTCATTATTTCTCAGCCAAGAACTGAAATGAATTTCCTGTAATGCCACCAAGATGTCACTTTTAACAGGCAGCAATGGCTGCACCTCCCAGCTTGCCAGAGCATCAAAGAGCACACCAGGACCATTATGTGAAGGAAAAGGTGAAAACAGAGCTGAATACCTCCATCTCCTCAAGCAGTCTGAAGTGTTCCACCTTTAGCTCTAAATTTCCTCCATCTATCCCTTCCCTGCCTTAAGAAGGCACAGAGAGCTCTACACTCCTGAGAATAAGGATGTTCATCTTTAACCTGAAATCAAAGCCCCAAGTACCCCAGGGCTTGCTGCATGCCCCCCAGAAAAGCGAGGTGTTAAGCACTGCTGCAATAATTAGAGGAAAATAACGTGTTCCCATTCCTTCCCTCCTTTTTGTGAAGTTGTAACATCTTCCTGAATCGCTATTTTCTCTCATCTCCCCCTCACCCTCTCGCTGTGGTTTTGTGAAGTGGCAGCCAAAAGCAGAGGTTGTTCCTAGGTAGGAACATGAAATTTAATTAGGTGCTCCCTCTGCTGCGAGGATGGGCTGGAGAGAGCCAGAATCAGAAGGCACAAGTTCCTTCTGGAAGGAGCCCAAGAAAATTAAACTTCAATCAGTAAGAGAGAAATGTTTATTCATGAAACCTCTGCCAGTGCTGAACCAGGAGAGGTGTTTCCAATCCCCCCACTATTTGCAAGGCATTTCCTCTCATTTGTGTTAGGTTGAATCCCTCTGTTCCATTTTGGATATTCAGCTCTGGATAATGGTGAGCCAAGTCCATCAGCCATTCCAGCCTCACTTACAGCTCCCTAAAGCTAAACTCCCTTCTTATTTTAGCTCACAGCTGGACACACCACACCACCAGGAACCAGTTCTTTACACTGGTGCTGTTTGAGATTTATTCTATGGAGGGCAAATTGTTACAGAATTTCACCTGCAGGAGGAAAGTTTCCCCAAAATTCGTTGCCTAATGCTGTTATCACCCATTATCTAGAGCATTCACAGCTTAGAAAAAATTATACCATCTTCTGGGCAACTTTAACAGCCATGGAATGAGAAAACCTTGCAGTTCTTTAAAGCAAACTTTCATGGCACAGAAAATGGACAGCACTGAGAAACTAAAAGAATTGAATCACAATTTCTTCAGTAACTTCATGTGCAAGCAGGAAGACTGAAGACAGTGAAAATGGATAATATTCCTTCAGTGAGCTCCCATCAGGAGCCGATGGAGATCAGGCCAGTGGCACAGAAATAGCTAAAATAATATCCTAAAACCTGTACAGCAACCCCTGGACTATATAAAGGAAGCAACACCACAGAAGCCAGTAAGAAAACACTGTTGTGATAACAGATAAAATGTGGGGGAAGATGGTTGAACATGTCTACAAATGTCAGATATCTGTAACTTGGCTGGATAAAATTCTCACAGCTGGTGGCTTCTTTGGTTCTTTTCAATGAAACTTAAGAGGATTGATGAGAATCTAGAATATGTATAAAGGTGAACATAGTACCTGTCAAAAAAAGTGCTAATTCCAGTTCAGTTTGGCTTAACTTAAAATTCCTCCACAGAGCAATAGCACATATTTACAGACAAATCACCCATATCTATTTGGATGACAAGGAAACAAGTAACAGCTGACAATTGTCATGGATCAATCCATTTTTTTTTCCCACAGCCATGAACAGACTGGATAAAGGAATAACAGAAGTTAGATACTGAGACTCCAGTGAGGCTTTTGTCACTGTCTCTTTAGACAGACTTCTAAGCTGTTTCTGAAACTTGCTCATTTTGCTCACCAGGGTGAGCAGATAGATGCACTCCTTGGAAGGGATCCACAGGATGTACAAACTATCCACAATTCCAACCATGCTGAGAGAGAAAAACTTGCCACGAGGGGTTCAATAAAAACCCCATTACATTTGCTTGTAAAGCACATTTATACTTGGGTAGTTTGAGGTTTGGCTTCTTCTTTCCATGAGATACAAACACAGAACACTCACATCTAAGCTATACCAAGCTCCAATTTCTGTCTTTTGTTTCCTCCAAGACTTGGCCTCTGCCTCCAGAGCCTACCTAGGGCTGAAACAGGTATGTACAAATTCACCAGTCAGGGTTGCTCTGAGCATTTTCAGTCCTGCCACAGCAGCCTGATATCCAGTGGCACTTCTAGACTAAGCCTGCAGAGATTTGGGTAAACATTACCAATTCCTATGCCTCACTAAAAACCAGAATTTCTTAATTTCACCTGTCTCTCTCAATCCTCTCTGCAGGGGATGGCACATGGGGGGAGTCTGCTGCCATCAATAGCCAGCTTTTCCTTAACGTTACACACACCTTTACAGCTCACACCTTCATCTTACTGACTGTTGTGCTGGGAGGAAAACAAACCATTTCTAATCCCTGGTTGTTTTTATCCTACCTTCTTTCATCAACAAGGGAAGTGCATTGTGTTGTACCAAACCAATCTTTTCTTTAGTGACTATTTTACACCTCACTTCTTGCTGTTAATGCAACAGAGACACACTAAGAAAAGGAACATTTCTTTCACCCAGTTTCTACCTTCAGCAACACATCCAGCAGTAGGGAAATGATGTGCAGAGCAGAGTAGTGCAATCACAGCATAAATACAATACACCTCCCTACCAATGTGTGACAAAGAAACCTCAAAGTCCTTTGGAGATACAAGTTCACAGGCCTGATTTTACGATTTTCCTTCCCCTGGTACAAGATCTCACTGCCTACAGAAACAGGGCTAAGGAAAGCTCACACTTCTTTGTCCTTCTTAGCAGAGAATATGCAGAAAGGGAATGGCTCAGTTCTGACTTTACTCACCCAGACCACTGATTCCAGAGGCAATTCTGGATCTAATTTATTAAGCCAAGTTTTTACACTCCTTAGAAACCAAAGATAATGTATTAGGTAATGCAGCTTATTAGGAACAATGTGGATCAATGCTCCACCTGGCAAAAGGTGACAAGGAGACTGAACTTGCAGCTCCAGTGACCACATTTAATCTGAAGGAGAAACAGCAGCTTCTTAAAATACCACAACACCACAAGACTGTGTGAATGAGACACCAGTCAGGGCTTTCTGACCCCTTCTGTATGTCTGCCTTACACTCTAAAACTGGAGTCCTGATAATGCAATTTCCACTTCCAGCCTGAAAACAGACAACCCACTGTGAGCTGCACTGACCTGTGGGGTGCAGTGGCCCAGCATCCCTGGCAAGCAGCACCCTGCACCCCTGGGGCCAAATCCTCCTCTGGGGACCTTAACTGGCAAATCTAAAAGCTTTGGCCAACACCTGTTTCCTTGGATTTGCTGTGGGAGAGTTTGCCAGCCTAGGAAAAAAAAAAAACCTGGTTGCCATAGAAACAGAAATCCCATAGTAAAGCAAAGGGAAGAAATATTCAATTGTCAGCACAGACAGATTGATTGTTCAGGTTTCCCCCCACACGTGTAAAACCAACACAGGGTTTTGTGTCATTTACTCCCGACCTAAATCCCTTCCCAGTGGTTTCATCTGGTATTTATGAGGGCTCTGGGCTGCTAAACCTCCCTCTCTGCCACAGCACCAGCCTCCCTTGGCTGCCAGCAACAACCAGCCCAAGCACATGGGGCAGGGATGGGAGCCCAGTGCCACTCCTCAAGACCACCACAATCAGGAGGCAAAGAAAAGGATAAAACACCATCATTATTATTGTTTTTAATTCCCTTTGGGCAACGCTCCTTGAATAGCAATGTCTGCACTCAGCTCTTTGCTACGCAGGAGGTGTAAGCACGCAGCAGAGTGTGTTTGGGGAGCAGAGCCAGCCCCACAGCCCAGCCCTGGCACACCATTCCTGCAGCTCCTAAATCACTCACATCACCAGATAATGAAAAGCCTCACCAGCTTTATGATCAATTAATTGGTGGACTGAGGTAAACTAAAGGAAGAGGAGCAGCTTGTCCAGGGCTCCAGCTCCGACAGAAGGTGTAAGCAAGCAGCAGAAAAGATCATTACAGGCACTAACAAGGCTCCTGGGGAGGAAGGCAGTGCCTAACCCCAGGCCATGAGTGCTTGGCTCATGTCTTAAAGCAGGCAGCTTTATCTCTCTTCTAAAACTTCATCCTACATAATTTAGCTGTGGATTTTCAAGTAAACATCTAATCTTTTGCCAAGCCAGCTCAGTTATTTTCCTGAAATGCCTCCAGACAGAGTGGCACAAGTAAAATATGGGCTCTTTTTTATTCAGTTTTAAATACATTACCTTCCAAATTTCCTGGATGTCCTTTTGTTCCCACATTACCAGAGTGGCAAATAGCTGTTAGAAAGAACTGCACAGATGTTGCATTCTCTCTGATGATTTTTTTTGTGCATTATAAAACACAAAAATTAACGATCACTGACTTGGATTTTCATTCTGGATTAGTTAATCGATCAAATGCACACCAAAAAAAAAAGCACAGAAGAAATTAGCTTGGAAAGGAGAATCAGGGAAGAGAGAAGGCTTGGTGAACACCGGAGCACAGGGAGGTAAACAGGGATGTGGAAGTACACTTGTAGATCAAAAAAATTACTTCTCAAAAGTTTTTGAATTGAGACTGGGAATAGGATCTGAATATGATGAACCGGCAGTAAAAGTGAATACAAATATCTGCAGTACACAAGTGGAAATCTTCAGTTTGGTTATGACAGCACTGTTATAAGAAGGGATCATAGTGCTAAGATCTTTTTATTGTTGGGAGCTTGAAAAACCCCTCTGTCTTCTGTGAAAGAAAAATCCTTGGCTTTTTCCCCTCTCATTTAAGTAACAGCAAACAACAAAGTTACAATAAATGTCCAAGGCCTGATCTGTGCACAAGGACTCTCAGAATCAACACTGCAAACCCAAACTGCTTCCTAATATAAATGTTACCTGAGATAACTTCCAAGAAGATATTATGTATAAAAACTCCTTTCTAGTTAGGCACAAAACATTTGTACATCTCCAGAATATGCTTTAAAAGGCAGAACTTATGAAAATTCAATGTATTATATCACACACAACCCTTTCTACCTGATGCAAAATTCATTGACATCAACAACAGTATTTGCAACAAAGTTCAAGGCAGGATGCCTGACATCCCTTTAGATTGGACTTGGTTCCTGGAAATCTAAGCAAAGGTCAATGAATTTTTAAATACTCACATTTTTAATTACTTTTTCCTTTACAATTTTAAACAAGTAATTTTGAAACACCATTTCCCCATCTGTAACACTGGAAGAAATCTTCCACACTTTTCTGAAATAATAAAAAGCATTTTGGCAGGGAACATGTGCGAGGCACTTTCAATATGAAGATTCTCTGTGCTGCAAAATTATTCCATTCAAAAAAGGCCAGAACCCCAAAATTCTGCAGACAGCCAGGTCCTGTCAATTCAAACTCTTTCCATTTGGGGTTGTTGATTTATTTGTGCACTATGATTTCCCCAAGTCCGGCAAAATTCATGGATTTCAACATTTTAATTCTAGTTTAAGAAAGTAATTTCTATAAATTAAAGTCTGCAATGCTCCAGAGTTTTAGGAAAAAAAAAACAAACCAACATGTTTTGCCTGTTTAAAGGCAAGCTAGAGTTATCGCCTGGGAACAGCTAAAACTGCTGAGTTTCTCTGTGACACCCTGAGACAGCAGCAGGGAGAAGATGGACAGTGAGGGCACAACAAAATCCACTCCAGAATTCCCTGGAATTCTCTGTAACTCAGACAATAAACCAAGTTTTTTGAAACTCCTGCATGTATACGAGGCTTAGATGAAAATGGAAAAGTTATCTTTCACTTCTAGAGTTTTACAGAAGTTGCACATTTCCCTTTTTTCTGTGATTTCTGCCAAGTGAAGGGGGAGGAAAACCCCTGCCACTTGGCATTAATGGAGTATTGCACAGCCTCTTGCCTGAAGGAAGAGCTTTTAAGCAAGTAAAACCAGAATTCAGCAGAAAAAGTATCCCCCTTTACCTCAATTAGGAGATGAAAGGGGCCCCCTCAGGCCCCTCAGAAACCTGAAAGGACAGAGCAGCAAGAGCAGCAGGGGCAAGGCAGATTTATGATTTTACTTTAAGTGTTACAACTACAATCTGCAAGAAAACTTTTCAATTTGCCAGACTTCAAATATGATTAAGGGCATGGTGTTTAGCTCAGGAGCATCAGTGTAAATCAGAGCAGAGCCACTCTGCTGACATTAATTACCTGGCACACTCGTTCAGCCCTCTGCAATAATGAGTATCAGCAGTTGTGGGTTCTCATCCAGCCCTTGTCAGTGCTGTGTTTCCAGCAGAGAATTCAGCCTTGTGATTAACATCTGTCACTTGAATTTTATTTTTTCATCTTCACCTTGGAGCACATTCTGCCCAAGACACTCTTTTGCTTTTATATAACTATCAGGAAAGAGCCAGAGAGCTTAAGAAAGTGAAAAGTGCATTTTTTTAAGGTAACACCACTAAGATAAAAGTTTAGAAGCCCCATTGCTGAAGGTAATTCAAATTCAGCACTGAGGAGCTGACCAAGAACAGCCCCCACTGGCCCAGGGTGGAGAAGGGCTCCTACTGGAGTTTAGATCTGCAGCTCATGCCCAGCACTCAAGCAAGGGAAAAACAGTGAGTGATGGTAACTATAAATAGGATGGATAACTCACAGAAATACACAGTGTCTTCTGAGTTTTAAACTCACAGAATATCGAATTCAAGTAGTTTGTAATCAATTGTTCCTGCAAAAGCAGGTCCAGGAAAGAGAGACATGATGGTAATTCAAATATGAGAGGTATGAAAATTGACATACAAGTTGCTGATGTGTGCAGTCTCACTTGAGAGAGAACAAGGAAGTTAAAAAAAATGCCAAGTTCTTTAGTCAGTGCTGAGAATACAACATTTTTTGTGTCCTGTGTATAAATTAAAAGGCTGGAACAAGCCCCCTGTCCCCTCCTCCACTTAACAGGGGAGTTGCCATCCATCCAACACCGCTGAGAGTTCTCTGCCCCAGAGTGCAGGAAGACAATGCTGACTTTCACAGGTGACATTTTATTCATTAATGTTCCTCCACATCCGCCTCTCCTTTGTCAGACTCTTCTCCCCACAACACAAAGGCACAGCAGAACTCCCTGCAGCTCTTTTCTCTCCACACTGACTCAAGGCCACACAAACTCTCTCCTCTTGACCACCCCATGAACAGTGAGGCTTTGTCATGGGTGCTCTGTCTGCCACTTAAAAATAATCACCTAAAGGAAATCATAAGTGCTAACTGAGTGAAAAATCATTTTCCCTGACTAAGGCAATGGCCTGACCCCAGCCTTGTGTCAGCAGACACAGGGAAATCCTTTGTGGCTCTGATTACACAGATCTGCTGCAGGACGCTGCCAAAAGGTTCAGGCTTGTAACCTGAAGAGCTGCAAAGCAAACAGCAAAGCAAACACACTCAAACCAAACCTACCAACATGGGCTGAGAAACACTGAGAAAAATCCCTGTTCAAGTTCTGGAACTCCCAAACTGCACAAGAAACAGAAGGTAAAACTTTATCCATATACAAATTTCTCTCACTTGATGCTCCACACATCAAATAATATGAGCATTTACCTAATGCCTGAAGTGTCTCCCACTCTTGGCAGCTGACAACTCCAAGAGCATGAGTGGGAGAGCCTTAGTGCCTGCCCATAGGAAAGACTTGGTTTGACCTCTTTGAGTTATGTTGAGCTTTTCAAAGGGGGTAATAGAAATATTTTAAAAGAAAAAAGAAAAAAGATCAGTCCTCCCACTCAACGTAGGCATTAATAATTCCTTTTGAACCAGCTTTAGATATACCAAACTTTAAAGAATAACCATAAGTCCGTTTTCAACTTTAATCCCCTGATCTGTGCAGGGGGCCAAGCAATTCATTGCCCAACACACAACTTCAGCAGCAAAGCTACTCTGAAAGGTGTTCCACAGTGTCTGCTCCTAATTGTTAAACACTGCATCTTTAACTTTGGAGCTGGTTTCAAACTCTGTTGGAAAGTTTGTAAATTAACTTTTTCCTCCCTTGCTCTGTCATTGGAGTGCACAGAAAATAACTGAAGAAAGGCAGAGGAAGCCAAAGACCATCTCTGACTGCCTCAGTTAAAAGAAAGGAGCAGACATTGTGACCAAGGCAAACATACAACAAATCCCCAGGAGGATACCTGGATTTGGGGAGAGCAAGAGAGAAATCTGTCACACACCCAAGACACATAAAACACAGAGTGGTTCACAGTGAGTGATCTCCAGATGCTCAGGTGGGTTGCACCACAAAAGATGTGCCTAATCCAATCACTGCTGAGACCACCAAGTGAAAATGAAGGTTTGTTCTCAGCCACTTAAAATGACAGAACTCACTCGAGTCTCCTCTGATCTTAGAGCTGAGATTTCAAAAGCACTGGCATTTAAAGGAAATCAAATACTTAATTTCTTTCCATTTATTCCATGCTGGGAAACAGAGGTGAGGCTGCAGAACAAGGACATGGGGAGAAGTCATTTCACTGCATTATCACTGCTGTGCCTGCACTGTTCTCCTGCTCTCCTCCCTTCCAGTAAATACTAGACCTAGCCTGGGCTGATCCTCACAGAGCCCATCCTCAGGCCAGGAATTCACCCTGGAAATGCCACACAACACACGTGTTCTCAGAAACTGAGCCCAAATGCTGGCACACACCAAAAACACTCAGACACAACCAAAAAATGCACATCAGTGAGCAGGCACAGAAAGAACACCCTGACAAAGAGGATACCACTACAACAGCACAGGAATGAACTGCACAATTACAGAAAGACTGATGTTGTGCAGGGTGATGGGGCCAATTAAAGCTGCTTTAAAACACACATCCAAATAGCCACCCTAATTAGGCACAAGGAAAAACCACTGTGTATCCCTTACTCAGATCCTTCTTTGTACTTGACACTCTCTCCATTTCCAAGGAGGCAAATATTTGTCCTACCCCAGGAGGGAGGACACAGTGAGATGTAATAAAGGACAGGGACTTAATAACGGGAGGTATTTACAGAAGAGCAGACAGAAAACATTGACTTGGCAGAACAGAGGGAACATCTTTTGCAACGGTCTTTGGGTCAGGGCTACTGTGGCAGTGGTTGAAGAAACATCCATTTGATGCTGAGGTCCTGGGAAAAGGCAGGAAATTAAAAAGAGAAGATGCTGTATCAACATTTACTATTCTTTTTAATACACAATTTAGGTTATGAATTCCAATAAAGCCCACAGCAGACAAAGAACACAATGCAAACTCTGCTTTATTTCTCCGTTGATAATGCAATGTATGCGAGAAGGGAACTAAGTGCATCAGATCAAAATGTGAGGCAAGATTTCAAAAATATCTCAGAAATAGCAGCAGCTCTCAGTCCTGGACTTCAGGAGGATGAGTTACAAAAGTGCTGCCAGTGCAGAGGACATTTTTTCCCACAGCTGGGCCCTTGGAAAGGGACACATTCCATTACAGGTCCCACATCTCCAGCTGAGCTGCCCAGTGCTCTCCTTGCACATAAAGATGGATTCTCTCCCCAGAAGATGCATGGAAAGGCAGGAACCGCTTCCCATATTTTCCTTGTTACTTTTTGGCAAATGAGCATCTTGAAAAACATAATACAATTTCAATATTTAAAGTATTTGAGCCTCTATCTGCTCAGTGCACAGAAACTATACCCAGAGAGGAACGTTCTACTTTGTTAAAGCAGCATAAATCAAACTGCCTTCATTTTTGGTTGTTTTTTTTTAATTTTACAGAGAGCAGGAAAAATTTGTCCTGTTGACACCACGAGAATGTCTCAGTCCCCACATACCTCCCTCCAAGATAACACAAAAGCAGCCCTGGTCCACAATATCCTTCTGCACATCATCAGAGTCCACAGGCTCTCCCACCTTAAGATCCACTTCAGGGCACAGGTTCTCTTAACTGTGTTTGTATCACACACTGCAAAATTCACCTTTCTGAACTATCACCACATGGAACAGGTGGAAACCAGCCACTGTTAGAGAGGACACTTATCCAGAGTTACAACCCTGGCCTGAGAGGAGAGCTGCCTTGCTCATGGAGGAGCAGCAAGTCACCAAAAGGGCTGAGTAAAAACCTCATGATTGACTTCTGGAGCAAAGTGAGTCTGAGTAATTAAATATATATTTATCATTTGTAGCCCTGGTTCATGTCTGAGATGTTTGGTTTGCTGAAATTCCTTTCCCAGGGAATTTTCTGTAAACAAGAGACATGTTCTTGTAACGGCAGATTTGTTTACATTCTTTCCCTAGGAGGGGCTTCTTCTTGATGTCCCTCTGGTCTGACCAACGTGACTGAAGAGGTTTGTCTTCTTGTCACCAATCAAACTGGTCTGTGCAGAATAGTATAAAAAGAGAAACACTTCCCAAGAATAAAGGAGTCATTTTCAGCCTTCTGGAGTCGGAGTCTTTGTGTCGTTGTAGTGAACTAAAGTGACAATCAGTAAAAGGGCAAAACCACTCAGTTCTTCATCAGGCACAGCTACACCTGCCTGGATGCTCATCTCAACACTTGCAGGTACCTGTTTTGGGAATCACGACTGGTTTATGTGTCTCAGAAGCACATCTGGCCTTTCCATGTTCATTTTTGCCTCAGTGTGTGCACGCCAGCTCTGCAAAGCTGCTGCCTGCTGTGTCTGCTGGGTCCAATCTTGTTAAACGTTTGCATTCTGTGCTGCTTCACAAAGTATCAAATAATCCACTTCGGCAGCCTTACTTAAAATTTATGGCATGGCAGCTGCAATCTTAAGCCTTGTGTTAATAAAAAAAGCACATAAATTTTCTTCCTGATCAGAAGCTGAGTTCACCAATAGATAATTTCTGCTTTATTTGAAAGCCTGATGAAAGCTCTGTGCTTACCCAGAATGAAAAAAAAGTGGAATTTGCACAAAATCAGACAGAAATACAGGTTTGGAAAGTTAAGTGTTAGCAAGCCCCACTGCCTGGCTCTTAAAAAGCCCCAACAGGTGAATCCAAACAACGGGAAGAGTCCAGATACTGTAGTAAAGGAGGGCAACTTTGCTCCTGCTGGAAAAGAGAGTTTTCAGTTTTCATCCCACCCTTGCAGGAATTCTGCTGACCAAAATCACAGGAAGCAGCAAGGAAGAGGGGGAGCTGGCAGGAGCATCCTTCTCAAGTGGTGATAACAGCCCATAGATTTGCTGCTCAGCTGTGATGCTGCTCTTTTCTAAATGCTTGACTTCTCAGACTTAATGTGGTGTGAAAGCTGGGCTTGCACGACATAGATAAACATAATTATCTCCTGCTCATACAGAGCATTATTTAAAAAGAAGTTTTCCATATTCACAATTCGCCAGGATAAAAGAGGATTTGCGGTGATCAGGAGGCCAGCAGAGTGAAAATGTGGGAATTAAGTAAAAAATCTGGAGTGTGCATTCACCCAAAAGAACATTTGAGAGACGACTAGCAAGGTATTATGGTTTGCTAGGAAAAAGCTTACTGACTTGAGAGAGAATTGGAAAGGAAAACAGCCCTTGATCCCAGGGCAGGATGAAACTCCCCAATCCAGGGAAATTACCTGCACCAGGCAGGGCAGGATTGTGCCCAGCACAGGAACCCTCAGTTCCCTGCTCATTCCTGACCTTCTCCCACCCACAGAGCCAGAAATATCCCCATTGCTTTTACATCACACTCAAGGCAAGGAAGTGGAAGTTTCTGCATGGCTCATATTACATCTGTTTCAACTTCATATCTACCAAGTCACTTTAGTAATCAATTTTAATGTAAAAAAAAAAAAAAAACTTATAAGCTTATTTTCTCCTTCTGCAGACAGTAGGTTTAACTGCTTTATGTATTTAATCATCCTGAAACACCATTTTTCCCAATTTCAATTCAAATGCACACAGACAAATCAAAAGTAACAGCCAAATCTAATGAAAATAACACTTGATTCACCCAGTGACAGAAACATACAGAAAACCAAGAACCCATATCCACATCCATCTGTAAAGCTGCTTAAATAAGTGTTTATAGCTTAAACATTGCAGTCTTAGCACTAAAAAACTCAGCTCTAAGAATATACCCTGCATTAAACTTTAAATGGATTTATCATCCACTGAGAATCTTACCTGGGGAAAATAACCAGGTAAAAAGGCAAAATATGGCTCCATCCTGCTTGCCAGCTTCACAGTCATCCTTAGAAACCGGAATGTTAAATTAAAACTTAAGAGATCAAGGCACTTCAGAGCTGGTTGAGCACAAGAGACGTCAGGGCTCAAGAGCAGGCAGCAGTTTTTCCATGGATGGAGCTGTCAGAGTGCTCTCCATCAGCTCACGTTGGCTCTCAGGGATGCCAAGGAGCCTTTCCCCACTGACCTGGGCAGCAGCACAATCAGGGCACCACCATGGGCATATTCCTGAAATCCTTAACCTCCTCCAACCCTTGCACTGGGTGCCCTGGCTGCAGCCACCACCCACAGCACAGCTTTCTCTAATTTCTGCTCTCTGCTCACAGCCTGTTGAAGTGGCATTTCAGCTTTAACTGACTCAAAACCAACAATAACAAGATGCTACAACTTTGTCATTTAAAGAATGAAAGAGGCTTTCTTAGCCTTTCTTGTAGGCAGAATTCGGTTTTAAGCAGTTGGTCATATTCCTGTTTTTCTTTCCAAGTAAACTCAATCTTTTAGTGAGGATCCAGGTGTCATCAGGGAAATCAACTGTGTCAGCAGGAGCAACACCTGCAGCAGCACATGGTCCTCAAGGATTTCACCAGGGAAGAGCTGACAGCAAACCCTGCACTGACAGAGCACGTGTTCCTCACAAGATGAGCTTCCATCATTTTCAGATCTGCTTAAGACCCTACTGAAAAAACACCCTGGAACTTGGAAAACAAAGAAACACAAAAAATGGAAAACAATTTATCTGCTCCTGTTTGTTCCTCTCGTGTGCCAATCAAGGCACTGCCACCCACATAAACCATTCTTTTTTTTTTCTGCCTCCCATTGGCAAATAGATGAAGGATATTGATTTGACTGGCAGAGAAATAAAAACAGATTCAGCTTCACTGAACCTTAATATAACATAATTTGAAGCTAAATGCATTACAGACTGGTATCCAACAAAACAGCACTTCAAATCTGAAAAAAAACTAATTCCACAGGAGGCCAAGAGCAGGAATGGACCAAAATATTATATTTGAAGGCCAGAGGCAGATCTTTCATGTAAAGTCAAAATAAAAGAAGATTTTATATCACACCAATGCCTAGAGAAAGATCCTCTGAGCTCAGATCCAATATTGAGTTTGTTCAACACTCACAATATGTTTGCATAAAAGCCACACTGCTACTCCATCATCTGAGGACAAGAAATCAATCTCAGGGTATGGGGATAATCACAGCGACTATTCCAACACAGACATAACACAAGCATTAAAAGGAAAGGATAATCTTAATCACTGCTCCTCTAATCCCAGCCCTTCCAAAGCCTCTGGAAGCACAGTGGGATTGCAGCCACACAGAATATGGGCTGTTGAGTATTCTGCAACAAGAGGAAATGAACTCAAGCATCCCCTCCCCTCTCTCAACATCCCCTGTGTCAGCTGTGGTTCCCTGCAATTCCCTCTGCCCCAGTGTTTTGTGTTCATAGCCCCTTGCTCCAGAGGCAACCTAAGGACTAAACTCGGATTTTTTTCACACAAAACTCAGCTTTCAAATGAAAAACAAAATCTTCCAGGTGTTGCTGAGAAATGAAGCAACTGAGGTTATGAGCAGTGAACTGCTTATGATGAAGTGCTGCTCAGAGGATTAGTTTAAATGTTTAGCCCCTGATTCCACACAATTCAGGAATCTTACAATTTTTCACAAGCCCTTCATTATTGTGAAATGAAGGAACATTCTCCCTACTGTGTAAGGGGAAGAAAACTGTCACATAAGCACCACAGGACACACTTTCATGTGTAGCAATGTACCTAAAGCTGTAAGATGGCAATTAGCAAGGTTGAAAGCAGCAGCCAGGCACAGAACTCCTACTGAAAACCAGTGGGACCTAATCACTTAACACCTTTTTTAAACTGGAATTAGGCTCTTATATAGCTCCCATGTCCTTAACACCACGGAAATTTGTATCAAACTCACACAAAACCTCTAGAGGACATCCAAGACACTTCACACCCAGTCTCTCTCCAGCAGGTCATTTGCTCTTGTCCCAAAACGCCTGAAGAAGGTAAGGGATGAGTGCTGGATTATAGCCTTGACACCTGGCTGGACAAGGATGGCTCAGCACCGTGCAAATCCTCAGCATTTCACAGAACCACAGAATGGTTTGGGTTGGGAAGGACAAGATTTGTAACATCTTGTTCCAGCCCCACTGTGCCACTGACATGAAAGCCCTGGAGAAGTGAAGCCTGCAGAGGAGAAATCAATGTGCAAGTGGAAATCCTTGGAGTAGCAAAGGTTCTGAATTTCTCAAGTAGTGAAATTCCAGGATCAGGCACTTTGTCTCATTTCCAGTTCTCAGTACCTTCCTACACTCGTTACAACAGACCCAAGTGACCACACCACCCCCAGCACAGAAAAAGAGTTTTAAGAGGCAAACGGAGAGCACAGTGCTCAGCCTCAGCAGCTTCCAGTGAAGAAACATTATCCTTTTAGGTGTTAGGGATTCTGAAGCAGGCTGTGCTGTCACCCACCAAAACAAACCCCCCAATATATGATGTTCTGCCAAAGCAGAGCAAAGCCCCACAAAAAGGAAATTAATTGGCTTGACACACACACACCTGCAGCCCCATTGCAGCAGGCAGAGGTCCCCAGCTCTCAGCCCCTGCTCTCCCAGCACTCTCACCCTGACAGGGCTCTGGGGCTGCCAGGGGTTTGTTCTGATGAGCTCAGACACTGCTCACACCCCCCAGCACTCCCCCAAAGCCACTCTGCTCTCCCAGGAGCTCTGCTGGCACCATCCTGCCTCTCTGGGGCATCTCACAAACCCAGCAAGAGACAAGGTGGAACCTGCAGGCACAAATCCTCATTCCTGCCTCCAAATGCATGTGTCTCAGTAAACAACCAGCTCTGGTTTCCTGTGCCACCAAAACCCTTGTTTATGAAAAGCAAAATGAAGCAGCACAAACATACCTGCTGCAAATCTCTGTTCAGAGTACAAGACTCTATTTTATTTGTTCATTTGTTTGGGTTTTTTTAAACCAGTCCTGAATTCAATCACAAACTAGTGCACCCTCCAGGTTTTAATTTTGAGTTTTCTAGGACTGAATAACACTTGCAACATTTGCCCAAACCTAGTTACTATTTCTGCCCAAGATAGTTTTTGTTTTCTAGGACAGCACAGAGAATGCAGAATGCATCCAGGGATGGAAGATGAAGCTACACAGAAAATCCATGTTTACACTGATACTGCAGAGCTCAGTAAATGTGCAGCAAACCTGCAAACCCACAAAAATGTTACTAAAAAGCCATCATATGTGCATGTATGAGAGCAGTACAAAAGTGGGGTGTCCTTTATAATGCAAACTTTCTCACTTCAGGCTTTTAAAATCCTGGCAACCCAAGTGGGTCCACAGATGTTAAATATTATTAGATCACTTCAGGGAAAGAACATGAAACACTGTTCTGTCACATTCACAGCTGCTGTTTCACAGAGTCTCAGACAATTTCAAATTAGGAAGAAGGGACACATTTTTTACAGTATATGGGTGATTAACCACTGGTGCAAATAGCAAAGGGAACGATTGGAGCTGCCATATCTTGATGCTTGAGAGGAAAAGTTTTCAAAAAACACATTTAGACAAAACATAAGCTAGGTTTGATAAGAGCTACAGTGCTATTTTTGGCTCTGGGGGAAGGAAAATAAGTGAAAAGCAGCAGTTTGACTATCAGAAGATGCAGTACCACTGGTTCCTCCTATGCCTAATTCCTGTGACTGAGTTTTAGGGATTATTCTCACACATAATTTTGCAAAAACAACTTCTGCTGAGAAAAGTGAGGTCCCAGAGGTGGGACAAGCCCATCCCATAATTCACTCCACAAGGTTTTCCTTGGGATGGCGAGAGGCTGGAGCACAATACGACACCACTTCTGAGAGAACAGAAACAAGAACTCTTTCTTCAGTGAGCTTATGGATTTTATGTGAGAGGATTTTAAGGCAATAACTTAAGATTTCAAGCCTGCAGAGCTGTGGAATATTAAAATGGTCTTATTTAGATAACATGATTCTTTCATTCTTAACAAGTATTTTCTTATGATAACATAATAATCCATAGTTTGAACTATTGCTTTGTTTCAAGTAAAAGTGATTATGGCGAAAGCAAAGAGGATTCAATAAACTGGGTAATCTTTTCTGTCTGCTCTACAACATTCCAAACTCTAAGAACTTAGCTCAAAGACAAAGAAAAAAAGATAAACATTTCAATCTCCCAGCTCCAGATTTCACCAGAAGCCACACTGTGGATTGTGAATTCACAGGTTCACATAGAAAAGAATCTCATTTCCAGTTCAGCTTAGGCTTGAAGGTTTGTATTTCTAACCTGGCCAGTTTTCCCAGCTGTCTTAAGAAAACCAGCTGAAGGCAGAAATAGAAAAGGGTGTGGGCTGGAGGAGACCTTAAAATTAATCCAGTTCCACCCCTGCCATGGGCAAGGACATCTTCCACTATCCCAGGGTGCTCCAACCCAGCCTTGGACACTTCTCAGGGATCCAGGGGCAGGCACAGCTTCCCTGGGCACCCTCTGCCAGGGGCTCACGGGGAAGAATTTCTTCTAAATCTCTAAATGTCCCCTCCTCTCCAGAGTTACCATAGGTTCATAAAAACATGTCTGGCACCACTGATCCCGGCATGGGATGCCATAAATGTGAAGATCTAAACCATAGGAACGAAAAGATTTATCTAGGGCAAAATATTTTAGAACTTTATTAAATCTAGGAAATGGTGATTTTGCTTTGGAAGGATGTTTTGTTGTTGTTCCTCTAAAATAAAACCTGATTTTGCAATTACCTTTCTAGGTAATCAGAGAAATCCTGTTAGTGCACAGCTGAACTCTTCTGTTGCTCAGCAGTTTTCATCTCCAAATGAGGCAGTGTATGACAGGACTGATGGTCTCCAAGGCAGAGTGCATAATTGCAACATGCTTTCAGAAACAATAATCCCATCTTTACCAGTGCTAAGCCTTACACTTTACACATCTGTGCAACTGGATCTGTTTCCATTGTTCTAATGGGGTCTTTATTCTCTTTTCCTTAGATTCCTTCTTTTCTCTCACTGTAATAAATGAATGTGTCACATAGACAACAATTCCTAAACCTTGATGCTACATTAAGCCTCACACAGAAGCACAAACATCCCTTAAGCCTCAGGCTCAAAATCATTCCCATGTTCAGATGCTCTGGATGCAAATAATAGCTTGTAGCTTTGATAAAACTTAAATATTTAAATCAAAACAAAGAGAATCTCTGCAGCAGTGAAGTTTCAGGTAATTAATCCCTTACTACTGGGACTATATAGATGTCTTTGTCACTCCTTAATACCACAATAAAAACTATCCAAAGACTCATTGACTCTAAATAAAAGAGAGTTAAAATTTCTGTCAGTTATTCAATGACTAATTTCTATTTAGGTATGATATATGACCAGCTTTTATGAGTGCACAGGGAAGGAGAATGAAGCACATATGAAAAAGTGCTTTTCACAGCCTCAACCCTCAGATCCCCCTTTATTTCAGTTTGACCCAGCAAGGCAGGACTTGCCTCATCAAAACAAACTGTGGAAGTTTCCATGATTCTGCCTCTTTCATTACTTCCATATTGGTGATGTTCTATGATTTCACGCTTCCAGCAACCTTACTTTGTTAAACTTTAAAACTAAATCTCAAAATACCATTATTTTACTTTATCTTGGAGTGACAAATTCTCTGTTTTAATTGAAGTCTTTTCAACTCTATTGATAAGCCTTGATGTAACCTAAAGCACTGTGATCTGAGTCAGCAGGACTCAAAAACACACACGCATGTATTTGACAGGATAAAGTGTTCTGCCTCTTACAGCACTGATCTCCAACCCCTGCTCTGCTGGAGCTACTCAAATGACAAAACTAAACAAAAAAAAAACCCAAATGAATCAGGATCTGAAAGCCAGAAACTCCCACACCAAAGCCAGAAATGACTTTTTAGTGCAATATTGTCCCCAAAAGTTTTGATGGTTTGAAATACAAGGAGAGGATGGGGTTTTGCACCTGTTTATCCACTTGAATTCACAAATCCCAGCCCCAATCCACTCCGTGTGACACGTGCAGAGAAGGAAAAGCTCCAGGGACACCTCACTGAGGCCTGTCACCACTCAAAGGGAGATTGTAAGAAAACTGGAGAGTGACTTTTGACAGGGACTGATAGTGACAGCACAAGGGGGAATGGGTTTAAACTAAAAGAGAAGAGGTTTAGAGTAGATATGAGGAGGAATGCTTCCCTGGGTGGGTGGGCAGGCCCTGGCACAGGGTGCCCAGAGAAGCTGTGGCTACCCCTGGATCCCTGACAGTGCCCAAGGCCAGGCTGGATGAAGTTTGAAGCAGCCTGGGATAGTGGAAGGTGTCCCTGCCATGGCAGGGGTGGCACTGGGTGAGCTTTGAGATCCTTCCTAGCCCAAACCACTCCATGCTGATCTGTAGGAGCACATTCACTAGGGAACCCCAGAGACCTCATAAAACATATCTGTGACCAGTGTTGGGGGCCAGGGCCAGAAGGAACTGCAGTAAAGAAGCAACAAATAAAGAGTAAAAGCATAAAAGTGAATCCTCAGCAAGAAATTTAACAGGGAACAACTGATAATAACCAATAGTTTTCAAGCTGCACCTCCAAAGTTGATCTTCACTTAGAGGGACAGATGTCACACAAATACACAAAATTCTCCAGAGTAATATTCACCATAACTTGACTTTATAAAGCAGATAAATAGGTAAGAGCAAGAAAAACATACATGCATGTCCTTCACAAATTCAGAACGGTGCCCAAAACTACAAATGGAACTGTCTGCACCTCAGTTTTAATTGGTACTCCTATTAAATAAAGGGATTATTTGCCTTCCCTCCTAGATTTTTTCAGTTACCTTCAGGTTCTCACTTCTTTCTGGGCAGGACAGATTAGTTTAATGAGACTTGGGATGAAGCATTCTAAATCAAAAAGGTACCAAAATTATTATCCCCCCTGCCAACCTTTGCCATGATTTATTAAATTGGAGCAAACAAAAAAACTGTATCCTGCTACTACTGATCCAACAAAGGATTAGACACTGACATGGATAATGGAAAACTCTAAATCCATCAGACTGCATTTCAATAAATAAATAAACAAATCCTAAGAGACATTAACCCTCTGCACCTTTCTAGCTGAAGTGGGAAAGAGAACATCCCTATGAGTTACACCAGGACTTCCCTCTGGGGTTTCTTCCACACTCCTCAGATGCATCCCACAACAATGGGACTGGGCACATGGCTGGTGCTCAATTAATGAATCATTTCCTGCCAAATCCAAATGCAAAAGGTGGTCTCAGAGAATTCCACTGCATTTTTTTTCCCCTCAACACCTTGCATCCCTCAGAAAACAACACCCAAGAGCCACTGAAGACACTACATCAAATGAAGGTTTCACCTATTGTGTGATCAAAGTAATGTTTTATCTGATTTATAGACTCTGCTACATCTCTTGCTACACAAGCCAAAAGTGTTTGAGTGATAAATTACAGGGGGGCATGAAATTACAGACTGGGGGGAACACCTTGTCAAAGACCCCAAGAGAAGGTGCAACACGCAAAATGCAGTCAAAATATGTCAGAAAAAGCAGCTCCTTTTGTATGGCAACTTTGTGGATGCACAAATTTCACTTGGCTGCTGATCTGGGAGATTTTAGGGTTTAGCAATCTGTATCCTGCTACTCTGCAGGGGAAGTTGCCTACAGGACATGGCCAATTATTCTCTTCCTTCCCCCATCTCTCACACTTTCCAAGAGCCACTTGCCCCAAGTTCCAGCTGAAAAGGCCAGAGAAAGGCAGAGAAGCTTTGCTCAGCTCAAGCCTTGCCCTGGTGCTCTGACACAACCTCTGCACAGGCACTGATTCCCCTGCACAGCTCAAACCAGAAGCAGCCCATGTTCATGTTAGTCAGGTGCACACCTGGATACACCTGCTAGCAAAGATGGGACAAAAAAAAAAAAGCCCAGAAGCTGATGTCCTCCAAAGAACTGACAGAAATGTCTGTGGACAGCTGTCAGAGGTCTCTGTGGACAGCTTCTGCCAAAAACTGCTTCTCTACAAGATCCAGGCTGAAGTGACCAGGAAAGCTGCTCTAAGTCAGGCTGACAGGACAGGGGAAGGAAACAAACTGTGCTACAGAGAGAGAACAGGCAGGCAAAAAACCCTGCCAGGTTTGGAAGAGCAGGTTTGTAACACCTCCTGCCTCTCACTGACATTGTCAAGGACACAGTTTCAACAGAGGAGGGGTGGGTTTCCCCCAGGTGGAGGGGCTGTCACACACCCAGCAGCCTGGGCAGGTGAGACATGTGCCCTGGGAATGAGAAATCTCAAGTTTCTGCCTCAGATGCAAATTCTTCTCTGTCATCGAGTTCCTATTAAAAAACCAGCCAGTTTGAGCTGTCCTCCCCCCTAGGGGTAAAGGATCAAGGTGGCACTGGCACTTAACAATAGGGAAGATGGCTTAGGGAGCTGAAATGAACTTTTACATTAAGCATGAAGGAAGGTAACACAATAACAGTCATATATGCCTTGGAAATGTTGGTATACTCAAAGAAACAAACAAACAAACAAATCTAAACAACCAAACTTAAAGTTCCTATATCGTTACAATTCAGGAGGGCTCATGTAACAACATGTACAACTCCCATTTCTTCAGAGGGCTTAGAGCAAAGTTTATTGAAAGACAGATTCCTTTTATACAGTGTTTGGGTACAATGAATAGGATTGGTCCTTTAGGGCACCACCTTTTTGTAAACATCTCTACCAGTAAACAAGCTGGAAAACACCAGGGTCAGGAGGACAGTATCTACAAGATTGTTTTGGGTTCCTCCTTATGATTTCCCAGGCCAGACTGAGAGAGTTCTGTACTTGGCTTTCCCACAGGCTTCAAGCTGGAGCCTAAGAATCCATATTCTGACCACTGTCAGTTCCCACATTCCTACATAAAAGCATTCAGGAAAAAGAAGAAAAGGAAATTAAATCAAGTCTTCCCACTTTTCAGAAGGTGATCCCAACCATCCCAACAGCAATGGTGGCTGCCCTGAGATGGGCTGGTGGCATCAATCTCAGTCTCAGCACCCCAGTGCCCCAGGACTGGGCACTCAGTGCCCTTGCAGCCAGGGCTGGGGGAGCTGTGCCCCATCCCTACAGCAGGACAGGGCTGGGATGCAGGGCTGGGATCCCCCCTGGGCTCCCCCAGGCAGGGCTGGAGTCACTCACTGCTGCTTCTCAGCAGCACGGAGCAGCCTGGAGCTCAGCAGGGATAAAGCAGCTGTGGATTATCCCTGTGTAAACCCTGCAGAGCCCGGGCAGCAGGCACTGCCTGCAGATCCAGGTGTTGAGCTGGGGGCAGGCACTGGCTCCAGAACATCAGCAGGAAAAGGCTGCTGTGCTTTCCAGCTCCTCTGGTGACAAAAGCTGACAGTGTGTGCCACTGGCTGAGGAAAGGCTGTGCAAATCTGGGGCAATTCCAAGGCTGATGTGCTTTCCAAATTTCAAGGGGTGCACTCCCCTGTCGATGCCAAAGGTGTACCTGGAGACCAAAAGCCTCCTTCTCCTCCTCCTCCTCCTCTTCTCAAACACCTTTCAAAGAGAAATGCAAAATCCACCTAATACATATGGAAAGAAACACTCTCACTAAGATATCGCAAAGTACGAGAGTTAGAGAAAGTACAGGAGAGACTGAGGCAGATTTTCAACATTTTTTCCATAATAATGACCAAAATTTGCACAATACTAAAAGTCTCCCATGCAAATGCAAACATCACTATAATCCCTGTTAACAAAGCACACAGAGAAATTAAAGCAAGCTTAACTAAGCAATGTTTGTGAATATTAATGAGCCTAAAAGCTAAATCCTAGCTTTTAAAATTTAAAGTAAAGAGAGGATTGTTTTCAGACTAATTTGTATTTAAACCGGATGCTTTGCATGTGAAATGCAAGGAAGAGAATGAACTGTGCTGCCCTGGAAAAGCATTAAAATGAGTGCAACAAAGTGAGATCTTTGAGAATTCTGAATATCTGGATCTATTCATCTTTTAAGCTGATACAGTGAGATGTGCTCAAATATCACTGGACAGTGGCTTATTCCAAATCTCCACATCCTGTTTTATTGTAAAGATCAAAAGAATAGGCTTTTTTGTGTTTTTTTTTTCCTTATGTTATAATTCAAACAGCAATGGTTTTTCACCTGACACATGAAAGTGATGCTTTTGCCATCCAGAGAAGTTTAGGACAAAAGTGGAACAGCTTCCACACCTGATACAGGCACCTAAAGCTCGATTTGGTGAGGTTGAGCATCCCTCACATCAAACTGAATGGTTTGAAATCCCACCAGCTTCAGCAAGCAACAGAAATCACATCAGGTGGGATTTATCCAGATCTCAGATGTTTGTAACAGACACCCACATCACCACTGCTCTCTTTGCAGTTAGTGAAGAAAAACTGATACTTTTATTCTTTTATTCTGAATGTCACCCCAGCCTCCTGGAGATGCCTTGGTGAGATGGATCATCCTTGAGAACACCAACTCCTCTGCAGAGGCTCTAAAGGGAGCTGAGGGATGACTCCAGGGCAGCTGTCACTGACACAGACACCTCACAGAGATGGATCTCACTCTTAGGGGGTCAAGAGCCAAAGAAACCCCACCCACCCACTGAAATCTGACCAAAATTTGAGAGTACCAGCTCAATTCTTAGAGCAGCCATGACCAGACTCCCTTTGCTTGGCCACCCTGAACTGACACAGCTCCACCAGAAACATGGGATGGCTTGGGCTGGAAGGAAACTTAAAGGTTTACCTCATTCCATCCCCTGCCATGGGCAGGGACACCTTCCACTGTCCCAGGCTGCTCCAAGCCCATCCAACCTGGCCTTGGACACTTACAGGGATCCAAGGGCAGCCACAGCTTCTCTGGGAATTCCATTCCAGAGCCTCCCCACCCTCACAGGGAAGAATTCTTTACCAATATCTCATCTAACCCTGCCCTTGGCAGTGGGAAGCCATGCTCTTGTAAATACTGTTCTCAGTACTTTTTACTTTTGATGTTTCATTGTTCCCTTTTTCCTTTTTCTTTTGGGGCGTTTTGTTTGGGTGTTTTTTGTTCATAACCACAGCAGAGATGAAGTTCTTTATTGCCCCAAGCTCTACCACTGAGGGGGACAGGCTGAGGCCACTTGGTATCCAGACAAAAATACCTATCTGCTCTTCTCTATGTTTGGAAACATAGCCCATGAGGAAAAATCCATTTACTATTTAATACTGATAATGTAAAACAGACAGCAGAGAATGACATGACAATTGTGAAAAAAGCCAGGGTTGTGCTGGCCTGCTCCCAACACCAGGCATCCTCAGGAGCACACAAGTGCAGGGAGCACCGAGGCTGAGGGATTGACACTCCAATCCCCTATCTCTCCACAAAGCACATCCAGAGATTTACAGAAAGAATTCAAGCAGCCACCAGGCAGCCTCAGCCATATTCTGACATCTCCTGATAAATACCCTCCAAGCCCAAAAGAAACAAATTCCCCTTGTAAGGACAAATTCCCTACACTTCTGCTCTGCCTGCTTTCTGCTTCGACAGAGGGCACTAACCCTAAAGTTTGAACCACTGGTAAAATAAGTTAAAAAAACCAATAAAAAAATCTCAGGCCAGTTTGCTTCTGTGAACTGCCCTACTCCTCCTCTCCCTGCCATCCCCTCAGTCCCTGTGCAGCACCCAGGGGAGCTCAGCAGCTGCAGGCTGGGTTATTCAGCTCACAGAGATCAGTGGTTGCTGCAGTTCAAATGCTTCATTAACTTCTAGTGCTCGGACCCTGGAGAAAGGGATCCACTGTCTGGAACAGATTTGCACAAAGGCAACAAAAGATAAAGAAAATGATAACACAAGACATGATAAAGTGAGCAAAGCTGGACTCTACCCCCTTTTGTAAAACCCCAAACAGAGGAGAATCCCCACCTTCCCCTGCAGAGATGAACCTAAGGGAGAGCTGCAACCTTCAGGCTCAAAGCTGGGCTTTCCCTCCTGCATTCCTGCACAAACAGGCTAAACAGCTTGGATGGCAGTCAGCATCACAGATGTGCATACCCCAAAACACAACTGCTAACAAGGCTGGCAGCCTGTGCAGCCTTGGTACCAACAAGGCTTCCCTGGCAACCGCTCCCCACTGCCACCCAACTGTGCACAACAAAACCCTTCCCAGCCTTGCCCAGGTTCTGAACTCCTGCTCCACGGGAAAGGAACAGGCTTCCCAAGCATCCTTTTTGTCCAGGCTGCCCTGCCTCCCCCCCTGGCAGCCCCCCACAGCAGACCCAGGTGCTGAAAGCTGCCTGTGCTGGAGCCGGCTCATTTACTGCAGCCCTGACAAACGCAGTGACATTTGCCAAAGTTTGATTCATCCCAGGCTGAAATCCTCGTTCCCTGGAGGTAAATATTGCTGGCTAATGAGGAACAGTCACGCACAATTACACTGTGAGGCAGCAAATGGCTGAGGATCTTGAGAAAGCTGATTTGTTAAACTAATTCCTGGAGGTAAGGACTCGGGTGAGCCATGGCTCCAAATGCAATCCCAGGACTTCCCAGGGCACTCTCCAGAAGGGTCCTTGGAAAACACACAAAACAAGCACAAAATAGACGAGAAAGTGGCCTCAACTCTCACCTCTGTTTGCCTATGAGTTTCTTCACAGAGAAAGGAGCTTTGTTTAAAATGTGCACTTTGTAAGCTGCAGCAGGAGCTTTCCTCCAGCCCCAGGAGCTGATACCTGATGGATCAGCACATCTCCCTCCCAAACTGAGACTTCTCCTCCAGCCTGCGGACCACCAGCAAGAAAATACCTGTTAAGGTGAGGCTTTAGCACAGGGGTGCAGGTTTACCTTCCTGAGCAGTGTCACACCTGCCTCTCCTGCTCTCCAGAGCCAGAGCAGGGGCGCAGCTGCAGCTCCTAATGCACATCATTGTTCCTCACAGGGATCATTTGGCACAGAGTTAGGACAAAGCAGAAAAGCAGCCACAGAGATTTGTATTCCATTATAAAGACAGGCTGGAAAAGAGTGGTGTATCACCGAGCAGGATGTGCAGCATCCCATGTGCAGCATCCCAGCCCTGAATTGCTGCTCTGCTTCCCCCAGGCACTCTTGCATCTTGCCCCATTCCTGCTCCACCTTCAGGAATGTCATCACATGCCAGCCAGGAACTTCCAGGCCCTTGAACTGAAACTATCTGGGTCTCAGTTTAATGTTACAGAGTTTCTGAACTTTTTGTTTTACACCCGTTAAGAGGGATTTCAGTTCAGGAGCACCTTTCAGGGGAGAAAAGAAAAAAGAGGGAAAGAGAGAAAGGGAACAAGAAACCCCCCTAGCAAACCCAGTAGCACAGACTTCTATAATTGATCCAGGAGGGAGATGAAACCATAATTAATCCATTTGGGAGATGGGGACGTCTCAAACCCTTTTTTGGGAAGAGGGGGAATACCTGGTTATGTTCACTTTACAAACAAGCAAAAGCTAATTGCTTCAGAGTGCCAGCAAAATCTACCCAGGGAATTCATCCTCTTATCTAATGCCACCTGCAGCAGGACGGGGCTGCTCTGAATTAGAGCTGAGATCAAAGAGCACCTGTGCACAGTGAGATTTTGATTTCCTCCTCCCCTCTCTTTGCTCCACCAGACAGGTTTGTACTTCTGATCACACCGTCAGCTAAATTGTTACTTTTAATTACGAGGCATTCCCACTTCTCACCTCCCTCCTGGCACCTCACGGGGATGAAAGCCCAAAGAATCCATCATGGTTTGCAGCTCTGGGAAGTGGGACAGGAGGGAAGAGCAGCTCCCTGCAGGATCCTTGCCCCTGCCAAGGGGCAGCTGCCAGGGAGGTTTTCTCTCAGTGCACAGCCCAGCATCTGCAATTCTTACACTCACTGATTCCCACTTGCTACCACTAATAGGGGGCAGGTGAGACGTAGAACAGCATTAATTAGTTATAAATTGAAATTAATTATCATAATAATGAAAGGAGGCATGAATGCAAAGTTTGCCTCTTTTGCAGTGGTATTTACAAAAGATAGATTAGCAAAGTAATTTGTGTTAGATTTTTTAGTACAAAACCCATGCGGGATTCAGAGCACAGCAATGGGAAACAGCTGCTTGGAGGCACTAATGACTAAACCATGACAAACCCAACACTTGCAGGAGGATGGAAACACCTCTGACAATCAAATGTCATAAAGCAAAAATACATCCTGCTGTGCATCATGTCTGCTGGGCACTCCAAGCTGTTTGCTCTGAGCCTTTCATTGATTTGAAGCAGAGCTGTGTGGCTGGGAGCTGGATGTGCACTGTCATTACACAGACACGAAAAAACTACACTCACCCATCAGGTTGTGCAGAAGAAGAAGGCAGTTTATTTGGGTTTAGGGTTTAAATAGGGTTTGGACTTTGACCAGAGACTGGGGAACGAGGTTAACACCTCTCTGACCCCACTGGTCAAACCAGAAATCCATCAATTTGTCCTTCCTCCTCCTGTATTATTTGTAAATAATACAGGAATGTATTATTTACAAAACATCAGCCTTTGTTTATGTTACAAGCGTGAGAACTCCAGGACAAAAATGTAAAAACATCAGAAAGCTAAAAAAATGAAAGCAACAGTGCACAGCAGCTGCCAGTGCTGCCTCTGGACAGTGGGGGAAAGGCAGGGATGAGTTTCATCTCTGAGGGCCATCCCTGGGCAGCCCAGCTCACACCAAACATGTGCTGGAGCCCAGCAGTGACCACTCAGAGCCCCAGCTCTAACTGTGCCTCCATGGGCAGCTATTTACTGGAAGCTACAGCAGATAAATAACCCAAAGTGATCTGCAAACACAGCAGAGAGCACCACACACAATATCCTGGGCCTTGCAAGACAGACCCCCCTCTCTCCATGTCCCTGCCTGGATTAAGATAAAAGAAACTCTCTGGAAGTTCAGTGAGAGGTAATTTAACACTTCCAGTTCCTGTAACTGGCTGGGAATCAGTTTTAATTGCAACAAATTAAGCTCACTCATCACTCTCCTTTATTAAACTTTTTGATTTGGTAACAGTGATGGTACCAGCAGCTGGAATAAACTGTTTTTTGGGTAGAGCAGACTCAGAGCTGAGAAAAGGCTGAGAACACTGACTGCAGGGACAGGAGAGAAGAACTGTTATTCCAAATGCCTGGACTTGCTCTCAGGTCTGTGTGTGAAAAGGTATTTACACTGGAAATCCACTGGAACTAAGTCACAGGCTCCTCAGAACCTTCCCTTCAGCACAGGAACAAAGCACCATGAGACAGATACCCTGGCACTGGCAAAACCAGGGAAAGGTCTCTCAGGACAATGAAACAGGGTACAAGATGGGCAGGGAAATTTTCAAAGATGGAACTTTGGTTTTTCATTGAATCCTAAAATCATTTAGGTCAGAAGGAGCCTTTAAAAAGCAGCAAGTCCAACTGCTCTGCTTGGTTCAGCTGGAATTTTGTGGGCCAGCAAACTCCCTTCCTGGAATATCCTGGAATCACTTTAGTTATCAGGGGATCAAGTGTTTGACATGGATAAAAGGAATGGCTGAAAACAAGGTGAAGGATGGGGGAGGCGGTTTTAATCCCACCAGCTGAGCAGAGATGTCCCTTACAGGCAATATGCAGGTACAAACCAGCACTGGCACAAATCACACGCTGTGTAAAGCAAGAGTAACTTTCCATCAACTCCCTGAAAGGCCTTTTAGTCCTCTAAGTGGAACTTTGTACATTCTTCATTCATTTACCATCCCTAGTGGGTTCTCTACTAAATTAAGTGTTTATACAGCGCTTTGAAGATGTAAAGCACTGAAAGTGGCAAATACTTTCACCAGATATCAAAGAGCTACAGCTCCTAGAGACTAGGCAGATCCATCAGCTGAAATAATTGCTTGCACCTAACACTGACAAAGTAGAATGGCATGAATGTCATTTTTTTCCTCATGGTATATAGACAGGAAAATATGGATTCACACCCAGATTTGCACTTGGAGGAAGCAGATCATGGCAGGATTATTTTATCCAAAGGATTACCTTGTTGGGAGGAGCACTCCCATTCTCTTAAAGACTGAGTGTTGGACACAGCTGGAAATAAGGCACTGAGGATGACAGATAACTGCTGTAAATCATGATGGAAAATACAGTGTCTTTGTTTTAGGTTTATTTTACCAAAGATGGAGTCTGCTGACTTGGCTGTTCCTGACTCCAGAAGTGCACAGGCTGTGCACAACTGAGAAAATACCTGGAAAATAGGAAAAGCTGCCCTGAGAAGCAAAGGACACGATTTACAGAGTTACTTTCCGTGGCTCTTCAGTATCAAATCAGCACTACCAACTGTGCCGAAGTTGGGAAGAGACCCACTACCCTCCCCAGAGCCTCCCCTGCAGCCTCCAAATGCCAAGGAAAAAACAAAAAAAGGCAAATTAGGACTGTTGCTAATTAAGCTAAAAGTATGCCATAATGGGAATATTAAAGAGGAAAAAACCCAATCAGTGGGAAAGGCACTGAGAGTAGCACTGAGGCAGCTCCAGCTGTTTGGACACATCTGGCCAATAAAAACGACTCTACTACCAACTTATTTCTCCCAGTGAAGGACCAGAAGCAGATTTGGCAGGGAGTAGGTGTATCATACACAGGAAGGGATCTACAGAAGTGCAGCACTTCTGGTGTTTGGGGGCTTTTTCCCAGGGTAAATCTGGCAGGTCAAAGGTGTGACCCTGCCCCTGCCAGCTGTACAAAACCCTCCTGAGCCTCCTGACCTGCCAGGGACAGCAAGGGTTAATCACTCACTCTCACATGCTTTGGATGTGACCTGCAAGAAAACGGTGATTTGGCACTTTATAGCAGAAATTAATATGGGAGAGCTTTCCCCCTCCTTATTTATGTGAGTAGTTATTTTATTTACCAATTCCTCTTTAAATATCTCCACCTATTTTGACTGAGGGGTTGGAGCTCTGTGATTTGTGTCCTCACCCTAACCCTCTCCTGAAATGTAAATGCTCCTCTGGGAATCTGAGCAGCTCTGTTAATAACAGCTCACAAAGCTCACCAAGATAATGCACCCAGTAATGCCACAGGTCTAAAATACCCAGGTTTATTTAGACAGTGCTCCTAAAGGAGATATAGATTTCAATTTTGATTATTATTTAAAATGTAACTTTAATCTTTTCACATAGATGCTAATAAAGGAAATTTTATTAGGGAAAGGGTGGAGAAGATAGAGCAGAAATTCTTCTGTGGGAACTCTCTCTTATCTCCCTGAAGGAATCTTTAGGATCCCAACCACTCTGGTTATTGTTGTAGCATTTAAATGGCCTTTAATTCCCATTCTAAACTGGCTCCTGACTCTCATCTAGGTGTGACTGATCCCCACCCACACTTTCATTCATTAACATGCCAGTTGCCACAGATTTACTTAAATCTCTTTTCAGGCTTGACCACCAGTTTGACAAAAAGGAGGAGATGTCTATGAGGGAGGTACAGGAGTCTGGTTTCAGCCCTGTGCCAACAGCAGGGCACAAGACATCAAAGGTGAGCTGATGGTGAGAGAAAGTCTGACAGCTCAACCTGAGTGTGACAGCAGGTAAGGGGGAAAAAAACAGATTTAGGCAAAATATCAAGAAGGGATGAAGCCACCAAGAAGTCGTGCTAAAGGCACTGTTGTGAGCACAGGTACAGCTGCCTCACCTAAAGGAGGGAACAAAGGTGAGGAGCTCTCTTCTCGCTGGTTAAAGGACGAGGAAGAAAAGGTGAAATGCTGTTATTCTCATTTAAACATAAGAATTAAATTTTATCACAACCTTGATTGAACACTAAAACAGATTTGCCCATAAAAGCTGTGGAGTTTCCACCCTTGGAGATTCTCAAAATTAGGCAAAGCCCAGGAACAACCTGCTCCAGCTGACCCTGCTTTGAGGACAGAGAAGGTATTTAAGGATCTCTAGAGACACCATCTAACCTCAGCAATTCTGTGATTCAATACCATCTGCAAGGAAAGGACCTTGGAACCCTCAGAACCAGCTCCTCTCAATTCACTGTCCCCAAATCAGAGGAAAGGACTCAAGATGTCTTTAAGGCACAAGGTGCTCCAAACCTGAACTGCTTCCTCTCTCTCTCACTAGAACCCCACTAAGCTCCTCTCCATCTTTTAGTGCCCTTTAATACCCAATTCCTCTCCAGCCAATATAGGAATGTTATATCTGCCCTATTTCCTTTAGGTCCATTTCCAATATCACCTCTCCAAATCCACAGCAGATGTCACATGGTAATGAAATAACCCTCCAGGGAATGAAAGCTGCAATGCAAACAGGAACATCTTGATCAAATCCAATTTTTGTTTCAGGAAAATTTCTCTCAGGAGGAGAGAGCTGTGGTTTAATGGCTCCAAATTTAGCTCGTGAGTGCTTCCTCACAAGTCTAAAAGCTCCTAGACAGTCTACAGAAGCATATGGATCTCAGAATGCCCAAGCTGGCCATTAAAAGGGAGAAGTTCTTAGAAGTGCAAGTAGAATATAGAGCAGGCATTCCCTGTGTCTGAAAGCTGATTTTGGTGATGGCAGCTGGTGAGATGCTAGTGAGGGAGTGAATTCCCTCACAGGGCAGAGTTTTCAAGGAAACACAAGGTTGTTTTGGGCTCTTGAGAGGAATTTAGAGCTCAGAAATGGCTGGAATGAGCAGTGCCTGGCCTAGTCCTCTTCCAGATAATCCAAGAAAAAGTTTGCGAGCTGCAAATTGCAACAGGAGACTTCCTGTGGTGCATTACAGAAATATTTCTACCTCACACCTCATCCCAGCTAGGTGTAGAGCTCAGCTCCGTTCTCTCAGCCCACATCTCCTCTGATGCTGTTTTACACCACAACGACACAGACTCTGAGCTTCAGAAGGCTGACATAACTCCTTTATTTTTGGGATGTGTCTCCCTTTGATACTATTTTACACAGACCAATTGGATTGGTGACACAAAGACAAACCTCTTCACTCACATTGGTCAGACCAGAGGGACATCAAGAAGAAGTCCCTCCTAGGGAAAAGGAATTAATAACATAGTTACAGTTACAAAAGACGTCTCTTGTTTACAGAAATTTCCCTGGGAAAAGAATTTCAGTAAACCAGAACATCCCAGGCATGAAACCAGGGCTACACTCCTCCCTGAGGCTGCTGACTCCTGCTGGCTCCCACCACAGAGCCACCTGTCTGCACCAGGCTCCTGCACACAAGGAAAAATGCCCTTCTCACTGCCTCAGCTGGCTTTTGTTTCACCTGAAGGAAAAAAACAGCCACACAAAGCCAGCTGCAGGTCCCTGGCCAGAGCTGGAATGGACTTTGACAAAGGCAGCCCCAGGCACAGAGACCCAGGGAGTTCCAGAAGCTCATTGTGCCTGTGCTGAACAGACATCCATCCGCAGCAGCAGGAACAACATGAAATTAAGCTGGAACACACACTTTAAAAAGCAAAAAAACCCATCTACAGAGGTAAAATCCCAGGTCTGAATGCAGGCCAGAGCAGAACTGCACTGAACAGGTGTGTTTATTTTTAAATGAAGATAAAGGAGCCAGTAAATCATTCCCACAACAGGCCACAGGAGAGCTGGCACAGGGCAGGGTCTGTCAGAGGTTATCCAGGATCAAACCAGAAAGCTGGAATTTAAAAGCTAAAAGCCTTCTCGTCCACCCAGAGAAATTCTGCCCATGGAGCAGCTGTGATGGCAGGAACAGAGGCAGAATGCCCCTAATTCCCACTCTTTATGATCCATAGCAGCCACTTTGGAGAGACACAGCAAACTGGCATTTTTCTAACCTTCCTAATGAAAACTTCATCCCAAACTTGATTCTGCCCAGTAAGAACAGCATCCCAAGTCGTGAGCAGAACAGAGAGAAAGCAATGATCCCTCTGCTCACCACATTTATAATTTTTTCCATCTCTCTGCTGATCTCAGACTAATTCCTGTTAACCCAGGGGCTCTGAGGAGGCTCTGCCTGGGCCAGCATTCCCATGCTCCCTGCCTTAACTGCAGCAAGTACAATGGATGTTTCTCCCAGCGCCATGAATCAGCTACTGAAATGCCCACACAACAATCTCCTGATGCACAGACCTTCCTCTGCTATCCACTGCCCAACCCAGCAACACCAAAAAAATGGAGAAATAATTATTTTAAAAATCTATTCTTACATAATACTACTGGAAACATCAAAAGGAAACTGCTTTCTACTATTTACTTGTTAAACACCTTTTTTTTTCCTTTTGTAACTAAAGAAAATTAAGAGTGGGAGATTTCTAACGAGCAAAGTTCAGCTCCAGCTGGGATGAAGCTGGCACAGGCTTCTATGGGGAAATAAAACCTAACCCACATCGAGTGGTTTTTATACTCCACCCTAAAACTAACAAGCTTAAGGAAAACAAGCTGAAATCTGGCTTTACACATCACTGCCTTTCCTGTTTCTGTGGTAGCAGCAAATGTCTGCAGGAAGATCAGTACATTAAACACTCCTCAGAGCTAAGGTCTGTACTTGCACTCTGCAAATGGAGAAAGTAGAAGGGATTTATTTGCCCAAAAGCCATAAGACAGACAAGGACTCAGCTGAACACACAGCCCAGAGCCTCTCCATCTGCTGCTCCTGTGGCTGCTGCACAGCCACGCTCCCCCAGCCTGCTGCAGGGGAAAGATGACACAATCTGGATTATGTTCTCTGGCCTCACTGCATCTCCAAAGAGGTAATAGATCTATATTGGAAATCCCCCACATTGATGGTTTGCTGAGACCAAACTTTGATGAAGAATTTCTCATTTGGATGCACCAAAGCCATTCTCACTTTAATATAACATTTTGCTGTGACGAACAGAAGAATCAAAGGCACTGGAGATTTCTGCCAGGCTATAACAGAAGTTGAATTCAAAGTTTAGTTCAAAATTTCTGGGTCAGAAAAAAAATTCAAACATGAAAATATTTGCATTCCAAATCAGAGCAAGGAGCTGAATTAACCTCTGAAATAGGACTTGTCAGGCTCTGTTTTGATAGTCTTTTTAATCAAAATGACACATTTTGATATTTCAGAATCACTTCTCTGAGCCCTCACAGCAGCAAGTCACCCTGATATGAAGGAATGTTTTCCTCCTGAGCTCCCCTCTCCTGGCAGGACCAGCCCTTTGTGGAGCCCCATTCCAGCACTGGGGATCCATTAGAATTTGGGAATGTCACTGCAGGAGATGCAGCTCAAGCCTTTTATCCCTCAGCTCAGCACCTTCACAAGAGCCAGGCAGGGAGGAGCTCAGGGCAAAATAAAGCCACAGTTTCCCCAATTCAAAAGGAGAACACTGGAAGACAGTTGAAACATTTCAATCCCAGTACCAATATTTTTGTTTGGACCATGAAAAACGCCCCTTCTGTTTCCTTTAAAGTGCAAGAGGGAAGTTGCTTGTTTGTCTTCAGAGTTGTCTCCAAACTTCCACTGAGAAACTGACCTAGAAATTAACACACTCTCTACCATAAAGTAATTATGGTTCATAATTTCCAAACAGTTTTTATTTAAAACTGTGATTTCATTCGTATTTGAACTGTTCATTGAAACTACTTCTCCCCTCAGTGTTCCTTTAAGGCTGAGTAGTGGTTGATGGGCCACTAGAATTAATTCCAATTGAATTGTCATTAGTCTTCCAATTGCCTTTTTTGGAGGTTGTTTTTTGGTTGGTTTGTTTGTGGGGTTTTTTTGTGTGTTTGTGGGCTTTTGTTTGGTTTTTTTGTTGTTGTTGTTTTGAGGTTGTTTTTCTGTCTGTTCTGAAGCAGCCAGCACATAAAACCCCAACAAAATTATCTGAGGAAGCTACAAATACCAACAAGTAACACCAGAACAGAGAAACACGGCTTGGAAATTCAGGAAACATAGATATTCATGTACTGTCAGGGAGACTTGCTTTTGTTCATTGTTCCTATTGTATCAGGAGGAAAGATCAAATCCATTTAAATACAGAGAAGAACTTCCAAAAGGAATGTAAAATCCTGCACTCGTTTAGCACAATCCTGTGCAGGGACTGCAAAGAGGCCACGCAGCTTCTCAAGCCATTAGCTACCATTCAATTCTCCTTTTCCCTCAAAAAGAGAGCCTAAGACAATATTTTACCTTTTCTATTAACATTTAATTACAGGAATGTGATTAGTGCCACAGCTTGAAGTCAGGGAAAGAAAAGCACAATCCAGGTACCACCTTTTCTTCTTTCCAGCACTCAGTGCAGGTGAGTGAAGCAGCTGCAGTGATGTTTGTAAGGGGCAGAAACGACCCCAGGGCTGGGAGGGAATGCCTTGGGCTTTACAAGGGGAGGCAGCATGGGACAGAGGTGTCTCTTCATCTCCACTCTGCAAAATTCCATGTTTAGCTGAGGCAATAAATCATATATGATATAATCAATTATAAAAACAAACAGACTGGCAAGATGGGCAGCCCCTTTGATTTCAGTGATCAGCTGTAAATGAGCGGCCAGTTACATGCACAGAAGGAAGAATGGACATAAAATGGACCAGTGACAGTTAGCTGTGCTCAAAGTCCAAGTTCATGCACATGTGACTTCAGGTGCCAGAGATTGTTGATAACAAAAAATGTCCAAATCTGGAGCTACTTTGACAACACAACTCCTTGAAATGCTTTCTTCAAAGCAGCAGCAGGAATCTATCTTCAGGTCTTTACACTGCTTCTCCAGAGCAGCAAAAATCACTGCAAATGATCCATAACTAATTCTTCTGAGTAAATGAAGAGAATTAAATCCATCCTTCCTCACTTACTTTCCACTTCGGGGTCAATCCAGTGTTGAGCTGCCTCTGTGCAAATACCAGTGCCCAGCAGTGAGGAGCAGAGGATGCTCTCCCAGCACACACAGGAGCAGAGGATGCTCTCCCAGCACACACAGGAGCAGAGGATGCTCTCCCAGCACACACAGGAGCAGAGGATGCTCTCCCAGCACACAC
>JBBMKD010000067.1:3136502-3171727 GCA_037834095.1 Argya squamiceps | reverse complement strand
CACACAGGAGCAGAGGAGGCTCTCCCAGCACACACAGGAGCAGAGGAGGCTCTCCCAGCACACACAGGAGCAGAGGATGCTCTCCCAGCACACACAGGAGCAGAGGATGCTCTCCCAGCACAGAGGATATTCTCCCACAGCTCCAGAACCCCAGTGTCCCCCCTTGAGCAGCCACACACAGTGGGGAGGATGGGACATACAGCCAGAAACCCCCAGGGCTGCATTCCCATTCCTTCCTAACCCAGCACTCCAAACTCCTCTCACACTCCTCCATTTCTCCCTTAATTACTACAAGTAATTTTATTAATATACTTTGCAGCACCATTGACTATTACCTGAGGCTTAGCTTTAAATATGATGAGACTACATAATCTTAATGGCACTAATTAACAGTACCATGACTTTAAAATTTCACAGATCTGACCAACAAAGCATATAAAGTCTGCTTTGGGGGGAGTTTTTTGGTTGGAGTAATTTTTGTTGGTAAAGTGATGCCCCTGACAATCAGGAGGAGAAAAGTGGGAGTTATGAAAGCAGAGAATTAAACTAAAACCAAAGCAACTCCCCCAGGAATTAAGACAAACATGGAAGTTTGTGCAAAACACTCAAGCTTCGCTCACCAACCCAGAGATACAGGAGCCACTGGGAAGGCAGAAGGTCCCATTTGTTTGGAATTTTTTTTTACTTCACTATTTTCTTGTGTTCTCAGTACTGAAGCAATCACCAAGCTCTCTCTTGACATTGCTTTAGTGGCCAAAGACTGATGACCACTGACAGGACAGGGTGGTCAAAGCTTCAGGAGCTGCAAAACTGGACACTGCATCAGCCAGAAAACACAGGGTGGACAACCAAAACAGAGAGAGACCTTGTTCCTTCAGTGACACATTCAATATTTAATCCTCATGGCACATCCTGTCAGAGCAGAAAGGCTAAAGCTGTGTGTCCTCAGCAAAGGCTCTGCCAAAATGCTCAAATTTGTGACTCTTGTGACTAACCTTTCAAAAAACCTGGCAGCAGAAATTTGCACTGGAGATCTTTCTCTCTGGATTTTATTTTGTCTATCTTTCTCTCTCTAAGCTGAGCAGGGAGTTTTTGCTTAAAAAAAAAAAAAAGGTGAATTTGCTTTATTCCCAACTCCCAAAATTCAGCAGCTCATCAATCAAAGAGAAACACACCAAGTGCAGGTACTGCTGGTGTGGTTTCCAGAGGATTTGAGCAAACTGCTCCAGCTCTGAGGAGCCACAGCTGCTCAGCACCACCCAGAAAATTCTTCTGGGAAGAACAGTACAGCAGTCAAACTGCTCCAGAGATGCTATAAATTACATTGTCAGATGAAAAGCAATATATTTACTCTGCAGTGATACTGTAATTATCAAGAAAGTGCCCTGCCTTTGCCTGTAAGTGCTGCGTGCAGTAATTAATTTTCCTCTGTGTGCTGATGTTCAATAGTATTATGTAAATCACTGGGTATTTGCTATAGATATCTAATAAAATATATCTACTGTCACACTCTTGAAAGCATCTTAAAACAACACTAAGAAGCTGCATGAACAGAGAAATATTGTCCTCATGTGTCTTTAAAGCAGGCTTTAGGTAAAAAAGTCTGACAGTGCCAACACCTGAAACTGCAGCCCTGCTTGTCCAATTATTTTATTCTTAAAAAGCACTCATTGCAGTCCAAAGGTCAAAAGTTACAGCCTGAGAGTCTAAAACTCTGAGTACTCAATAATGGCAGGGCAATTCTGGTTACCCTGGAGTCCTGGTGACCCCAGAGAGCCCCAGGGACACCCGGGGTGGGGGGACTCACACTGAGGATGATGCAGCTTCTGCCAAGGCTGCACAGTGCTGGGGACAGAGCAGACACGAGTCCCACAGGGAGAAAATATCCTGTGGCACAGTCTTTGAAGGAATCTCACCCTCCTGCCACCCCAGGCAGCACAGGCCAAATTCAAAACTTGCATTAAAAAAGAGCAATTTTCCTACTTTCCTCCCAGAGACGATCTCCTTGGCTGTACCATGCCCAGGTATAATATATAAACTGCAGGTTTATGGAAATACCCACACCTGGGAGCTAAAGAAGTCCTGTGCCTGGAGGGGAACATGGAGCCATTATCTGCTACTGCAAAACTCCTCAGTTCAAGCACAACTTGAGCCTTCCCCCTCTGCCATGTCCCAGGCAGCTCAGCCCTGTCCACTGTCCGTTTGATCTTTTCCAGCCTTCTGATGTTTGTATTTTTGTAGTGAAGTTTCTCACAGATTTTCATGTAAACAAAGTGATGTTTACACTCCTCTCTGGAGGAAGGACAATTGATAGACTTCCATTTTAACCAGTGTGGTGAGAGAGATGGCAACCTCATCCTCCAATCCATGACCATTGTCCAAAATCTATATAAACCAAAGTAAAAAAATAAACTTCCCTCTTTTTGCCCTGACGACCTGTGTGTGTGTCATTCATTTTGTGTCTTACAGCAACAGTCCACCACCACTTTTTCTTAAATAATCATATGGATGCACAATTAACCCTTACCATCCACCACTTCAGCCCTAGAAATAAAGATATTTCAAAGGTGACTTCCCAACTCCTGCAGTTGTGCTGTCAATGGCAGGTTGAGGAAAAAACCAACAAATTAACTGAGATGTTGAGATCCTGCAGAGTAGCATCACACCTGAGGGACAACAGCAACCCTGGGCCCCAAAACAACCCTGCAGTGTCTCCTGGGGGTGCCTGGGCACTGCTCATCAGTCATTCCTGGCAAGAGGAAAACCACCCACATCCTGACCCCAGCACCTACTGCTGCAGCTGTGCTTAACTGCAGTGAAATTACCCCCCAAATCAAAATAAAACCTAAATACTTTGTTTTCTTACACTATAAACTCTTGTAAGCGTTCAACATTTGAAATTTTAGGGAGAGGAATGCTATAACAATCACATCAAGTGTGTATCCTTGACTTCTGCAGAGGCCACATGAACTCCAGAGTGAAAAATACAATCTCCATCTTCCAGAAAAACGATTGTAATTTTGTCTCAATGATGGCTGCAGGAAGATTGCATTGGGGATTTAGTCCCCTAGAAGAGAAACTTATTTTTCAGAAAAAAAAAAGAGAAAAAATATGTAACTCTTTTTCTTTTTAAACAACATACAGCTTAATTGGAAATACAGAATAAATTAGGACAAAAAAGCCCAGGCAAGTTTAAGGCAAAAACTCTTTAGCAGCTTTGCATACTTGAGCATGGAGCAGAGGCAAATCAACTGATAATCTTCTCTGCTAAATTTATACAAGAGACAGAATATTCTCTAGAGAATTTGTTTCTTAAAAAGAAAAAACTTAGCATTTTACTTGACCAAAATTATTTCCTATTTAAATAATCATGCTTATCCACCTCCAGACTTAGTATTCTTTTCATGGTGATTTACATAGAGTGGCTCTGCCATAAGTGCTGTACAACACTCTCAACGTCTAAAGAAGTTAATGGTGTGCTGGAAATGCTTGATAAAGAATTTTTACTGTCTTTGCCATTTGACAAAATTGAGTAATAAGCATAATAAATAGATGTATCAGACACTAATACTATGAAAGCTTTTCTAAATCTTTCTGTCCATCCTCCTTGCACTTATTCTGCATGGGACATGAGATTTCTCTATCTTTGAAAATAAAGCTCAAATTATCTCCTGTTAACTTTTCTCCTAGAAATTCCATCTGTTAATAATAATTTAAAAAAAACCACAACTAAAAAACCCCACTGATTTTCCACTGGATTCCCAGAAGAAGACTGAACCCATCTCACCATCACTGGACCATCTGCCACTCCAGGAGGGTTTACTTTGGACTGCTCCCAACACCCTGACCAACAGGGTGTCAGGTTGTATTTCTGACTCTATCAGGGTTTCTAGGATTTTCTGTTTGTTTGCTTCTTCTTTGTACCACTACATTTGTATTTTTAGTATTTCTAGTAAAGAGCTGTTATTCCTATTCCCAAATCTTTGCCTGAAAAGTCTTCAGTTGCAAAATTATAATAATTTGGAAGGCAGGGGGGATTTAGATTCTCCATTCCAAGGGTAACTCTAGTTTTCCCTGGCAGACACCTGTCTTCCCAAACCAAGACCAAGGGAAGGGAATAAAGGGACTTTTTTAAGGAGAGATCATTAATGTCACTGATATCATAGACTTATCCTCGTGTGACAGCACTGATGGGGACTGAACCAGAGCAGAAATGCAAGTCTTAAAATCTGAGCCCAAAACACGACTGGAAGAGCTGTAACACCCTCAGCTGCTTTGTGACAGGCTGACCTGGGCTGACGTCCCCCCTCCTGGAGAACTCCCCTGTTGAGTTTTCCTGGGAAAGGCTTGGCTTTGCACTAAGCTGCATTCAGACACACAAGTGCCTTTGATGTGTCAGGACCCACTGCACGTTAATAACCCGATTACAGTGAAGAAAGCTCCTCATAAATTCCCCTCAGACAGCCACATTTGCTTGCTCAGAAGTGTTTACTTCCACCCAAACCAGTTATTTCAGCCAGGAGCTCTCAGTGTAACGGGGGGAAGTCCCTGTGCCCCTCCCTGCTGTGGCAATGCAGAATTCCCATCTCCTCCTCCTCCTATCCCACCTGGAATCATCAATTTTGGAAAGCATCACTTCCAAAGGCAGCCGCAGCCTTCCCCAGAACACAGAGGCCATCCCATACTTGTCAATACAGCAACTCCCAACATCTGCCATTTACTCCTCTCTCCCACCCTCCCTGGCACAGTCAGTCACCTTTTTTTTTTTTGTTGCACATTTCCAATTTGCTGGCTGTTGCTAAATTG
The DNA here is from genome assembly GCA_037834095.1 of Argya squamiceps. Lineage (NCBI taxonomy): Eukaryota > Metazoa > Chordata > Aves > Passeriformes > Leiothrichidae > Argya > Argya squamiceps. Next base: position 3,166,921 of record JBBMKD010000067.1, on the reverse strand, counting down.
AATAGCTGATGCTAGATTTGCTTTTGTCACAAGGTTACTATAGACCTTGACTTCTCTCACTAAAGAAAATGACTTTGTGTCAGCCCTCAGTGGTTGTTTATTATGGAGACTTCATAGTGCTTCCCAGTATGGATGTCTTTGATTTTGAAAGAAAATCAAAACAGGCACATGAAGTGTTCTGGGAATGAGGGCAGTGATGAGGAGGCAGAAAAGGACTACATCATTAACTTACTTTGGCTATAAACTCAGCAGAGCCCAATCTCAGCATTATTATGGTCTGTTTCAATTTTAAAGTTCAAGTTTAAAAGGAGATGAGATTAACCATTCATAGGCTACAATCTGCTACAAATTCCTCTCTCACGGCTCCAAAAACTGGGTATAAAACCAGTCACTGCACAAGTCAGCTAAAAAATATCACCCATAGGTCCCCTGCTTACTAATTCTTCAGCTTGACTGAGAGGCAGATGTACAACAGCACAACTGCACATCCCTCTAACTGCCAGCTTATCAGGGAAAAGTGTCTGACTTCTCCCTGCAAGCTCTCCTTGCCTTCAAAGCTTCCCTCTCCAGCCTATTCTCGGTACCTTTCCCCACTCTGATTTCACAGTTTCCACTAGAAATAAACTGAAACAATCCTACAGCAGGAGGTGGAAGAGCACCCCAAAGCCCAAGCTGCTGAAATACTCCTCTTACCCAGGGGCACAGCACACACTGCCCAGAAGAAAAGCACCAATTTTCTTTTTTGCAGAAAAAAAAGCAGCAATTAAAGCACAAATTTTAACAGTGTCACTGGTTTACCACAGCTTGCTCATGGTCAGTGAATGCATTCATACACTGAAGTGTGCTGGTTCAGCTGGGGTGGAGTTAATTCCCATTCCAGAGGCTGCTTTGGGCTGGGGCAGGGTTAATTCCCATCCCAGAGGCTGCTTTGGGCTGGGGCAGGGTTAATTCCCATCCCAGAGGCTGCTTTGGGCTGGGGTAGGGTTAATTCCCATCCCAGAGGCTGCTTTGGGGCTGTGTTTTGGATTTGTGCTGCACACAGGGTTGGTAATACAGATATTTTTTGTTATTGCTGAGCAGGGCTTGCACAGAGCCAAGGCCTTTCCTGCCCCTCACATGGCCACAGTGGGGAGGGGACACGGCCAGGACAGGTGACCACACCTGACCGCAGGGATATTCCAGACCGTGTGACATCCTACTCTGTAAATAAACTGGGGGAAGGAGAAAGAAGAGGGGGACATTTGGAGTCACCACTGAGTGTGCTGGAGCCCTGCTGCCCTGGGCATGGCTGAACACCTGCCCAGCCATGGGAGGCAGGGAATGAATTCCTTTTGTTGGCTTTGTGTGTACACCTTTTGCTTTTCTCATTTGACTGCTTTAATGTCACCTCAGTGACATGTCACCTCAGTTGTCTCATTCTGACTCTCTCCCCCACCCCACTGGTGGCTGAGTGAGCATCTGCGTGGGCCTTGATTGTTCTGTGGGGTTACACCGTGTCAAGAAGCCATAAAAACACTGGAAGGGCTGGCAGACACTCTCTTCATTAAGCACACAAAATAAACCCACGTTTCTGAAGCAGGAAACCTCCCTTAAGTCATTTAGCTGCTTTGCAGTGATGATCACACAGATATGCAGCTACACACACTGCATGCAAAAAGAAATCCAATAGTGCTTGCAGAGAGAGGGGCAGTGAAGCAGCTTAAGGGTTTTGAGTCTGTACATATATAAATAAAAGATTAACTCAAACTTTAAACAAGAGATTAAAAGTACATTCTGCACCAGTGCCATAGTGTTCACAAATCTACAATGGGATAAAACAGATTATAGTTACTTTGTTACATTCCTAGTTTTAAATGAAAGAGGGGGTTTGATAACAAAAAGCAAGGTTGTGAAGTTTCGAGGCAGAAGGAAAAGAAACAAATCCCCACCAAATGACCATAAGCAGACACAATATACCACTAAACCCTGCTAACGGAAATGCTGCATCTAACGAGGATGAGGATGATTTACCCCAAACCTGTAACAGCACACCGAATCTGCACACACAGACCATGGGGCACAGCCCACAGTGACCCCCAGCTGCATGCAGGAGGGGCCAGGAGCCACCCCAGCATCCCTGGCAGCCCCAGGAAGGTTTCCCCTGGATCCCTGCCACTGGCAGTGCTCCTCTCCACAACAATGCTGGCATTGAGCAGCTGGGGCTGGGAACACAGCCTGCCTGTCTGGGCAGCCTGCTGGGGAACACTGGGGCTCTCAGCTCCCTCACATCCCACCTGGGCCAGATGCACAACTGCAACCACCACATCTGCACACTGCAGCCCTCCAGGGCACCTCTGCCTTTCATTCCCTGGGTTTTAAGGCAATTAGACATTTTTAATTTGTTTTTAAGCATTCAACATTCACCCAGTTGTTACCCTGGAATTTACTCTGCCTTTACAGAGGAGATTTTGCTGTAAATGAGTAAAGACAGGGGCATGCATGCACAGAAATTGCACAGGTTATGGATTTTTGTAGCCTCACAGAATCCTGGAATACCCTGAGCTGGGAGGGCCCCACAGGACCCCCCAGCCCAGCCCCTGGCCCTGCACAGACCCCGCAACAACCCCACCCTGGGCATCCCTGGCAGAGCTGTCCAAAGGCTCCTGGAGCTCTGGCAGCCTCGGGGCCGTGCCCATTTCCTGGGGAGCCTGGGCAGTGCCAGCACCCTCTGGGGGAAGAACTTTGCCCTGATATCCAACCTAAACCCCTCTGACACAGCTCCAGCCATTCCCTGGGTCCTGTCTCTGTCCCAGAGCAGAGATCAGAGCTGCCCCTCGGGAGAAGCTGCAGCCCCTGATGGGATCTGACCTCAGTCTCCCCTTCTCCAGCTGAACCAGACAAGTGATTTCAGCCCCTCCAGACCCTTCACCATTTTTCACTTTCCCCCCTCCCTGCTCCCAGTTCTCCAGCCTGTTCCAGCACGGAGGGAATGTCTCCTGCAGGAGCCAAGGGATCAGGGTGCAGAGCCCCGGGGCTGCTGGGGGTGCAGACCCTGAGCCCTCACCCACACTGCCGTGTATGGCAGAATAAACTGGGAGTGAGACCAGGTCCCACAGCACAGGGAAGAGGTGAAACCAGGAATTAAACTGCTCCTGCAGAGGTCAAGCACTTGAGGAGCCATAAGATTGGACTGGTTTTCTTTGAGGCTTTTTTTCCCCCTTCAGAATAATGTGCTGGTGGTGGTGTATTTGTATTTTGGTGGCAGAGAAAAGGCTGTAGCAGTGCCTGTACCAGGCAGTGTGCAAACACTGCTGAACCTGCCCCGAGGATCCTACAACATCAAAAACTCTGCTTTATTGAAGAGAAACAAATGCACACTTCACATTTCTTTTTTAGCAACCTTAGGGTTTGGGATGCCAAGTGTAATAACATCAGTTGACACTTCCACAAAAACACATGCTGAAGAGAGAAGAGATTTCAAGGGGGAAAAAGAAAAAAAGCACCTCAAAACCCTGCACCAAATATTGTGACTTCTCCCACGCTCTAGCTATGCTTTTGACATTTCCCAATGTGAAACCAAGCTGACATCTTCAGCCCACCCAGAACAGCCTCGCCTGCTTCCTCCCTGCAATGGCTTTTCTTCCTTTCTCACAACATATGTTCAAGATGAACATCTGAGGCTGCAAAGAGGCACCAACTTTTCAGTGTTAGTGGCTGTACAGCACATCATCTGGAGTTATGGGATGGGGTTTGTTAAAGACGACATTTCAAGGAGCCAAGAAAGTGCTACGTGATCCCTCCTCAGCAGTCCCAGTAAGAGATTTACTCTCTCTGGGCAGTCCATGGCAACAAACTTCATCATTTGTATTCCACTGAAAGTAGATGCAGGATTTATATTCCAGGAGACCTGTACACATTTATGTTAATTGTACAATAGCACATATTTTCTTAAGCAGTTTAGGAAACTCTCTGAGATAAAGGGTAGGGAAAATTGGGGACTTCCTGCTACATTGGCAACAACAAAAATACAGCAAAAGGTCATTTACTACTGATACTGTGGTTGCATCTGAAGTAGATGAAGGCTGCTGAACATGAATTTAGGGGAAGGCAATATCCAGCTGGTTTAGAGGCACAAAGCAAATTCTGGAAGGGCACCTATGGATGCCAATGCAGTCAAGGCAGGCTGGAGATGAAACTTAGCTGCTTGCTAAAAACAGCAGAATCAGAAACACACCCCACTGCTCCTGAGTAGCTGGAATGGCCATGTAAACTGGCTGTGACACCTGGGAAAACCTAAGGTGAGATTTAGTGGGTTTATTGAGGTGTAATATGGTTTTATTTTTGTTACTTTGCAAACATGCAAGCCAGGAATTTGCTGTTGTTACAACCAGACTTTCAGCTTTTACACTTCTTCTGGAAACCAACTGTGCATGCTGAGGGCCTGTGACATACTGACAAAGGCTAAATGCAGAGAGAGCCTTGGGCCCACCCTGCTGGAGTCAGTGTCATGCAAGAGCCACAGTGAAATGGAAGGAAGTTGAACATTTTCAACAGAATCTACCTCCCACTTGTACTGTATGGATGGATATTACAGCTTTGTCTGTGAGGAAGCTGCTCATCAGAAAACATTCCTTCCATCAACACAAAAGGCTGAAATCAGGAGTGCTAAAAGTTGTTTCCTTGTAGGGCCAGAAAAAAACCCCTTACACTGGAGACACTTAACAGGCAGAAATGAGACACTCAAGAATTGGATATCATCTGTTATTTCTCACAAACATGGCATTTAAAGTCAATTAAAAGAAGCTCCTCCAGCTCCCTGCACACCCTGCCATCATTCCAGACATCCCTAAGGCCCCTCAACAGAGCCTGTTCAACAAAATAAACCCCCAACCTGAGCAGTTGACACAGAGACCACTGGCATAAAAAAGTAAAACTCTGAAAGAACAATCAATATAATTTCCCATTAGTTGTCTTCACAGATTTATCATTTGGGCTTTTCCTTAGCTGCCTTGAGGGGAAAATGAGAGATGTGTGTGACTGCACAGGAACTACAAAAAGTCTCTTAAAGGCATTTAGAGCTGCTATTGCAATAATTTCCTTTCAACAGATGAATGAACTGAGGACATTAGGCATGAAGAAAACTAATTTTCAACAGAATACCACCTACAGATTATGTTCCAGCTGGGTGGGTAACCCCTGGAGCTGTAGGAGGTGCCCAGAAGTCTCCAAGGGGAGTTTCTACAGCAGAGCTAGTGGCACCTTGTCCTGCTAAGGGATGTTCTCCACCCTCCAACAAGGGCCAGGTCTGACCCTCTGAGGGCTCTGAGCTGGGCTTCAGCACCACAGAGGAGACACAGGATCCCTTCCTCAACATGAAATTCTGTGCCTCTGGCTCCTGGACCTTGCCCTGCTGCTGATGCCTTGGGACTTAGCTTTTTTTTATTTTCCAGATCCTGTACTGCTTTACTGTGTAACTCTAAACTCCATACAGAGTGTTAGCTACTGTCTTCACAGTTTGGTCAGACACAGTAACTCCTCTCTCGGCCTGAAACTCAAGAACATCTGACTGTCTCAGGCCCTGAGAGATGTAAACAACAGTGAATTGGGAGGGGGGCAAACAGACTAAATTACTTAATTGCCTGAAGTTGTAATTGGAAAATTAACCCATGATATGTAAATAGATCAAACTTATAACTGCATGAAAAACTCATGACCGTTGTCCATCTTGGGTGTAGCCCCTGGGAGGCTTTTGACTGCCCAAGGTGCACCTATTAAAGGCCTTGAATAAATACACATTTCTTATTCTCTCATTTTTGTCTAGCGTCTGTTTTGGGTAGCCACTCCAAGGCATCACTGCATGCAGGGATTACCCTGCAAACCCCAGCCACACAAGGGCTCCCATCACCAATTCTCCCTCTGCTCTTGGGTCAAGTGATGCTCCCACAGAACACCTCAGGCATGGCCCTAAATGAAAACCCTAATTCCAAGCTGTTGGCAGAGTCAGAGCCTGGTTTAGTGACTGGAAGCACACAGCCCAAAGCTGTCAGAGCCCAGGGTGCTGCTGAGGCACAGCCCCAGGGCCCAAAGCTGCATCCACCCCACAGAGCCCAGTCTCCTGTTTGGGGTCTGTCCAGCAGCTCAGTTTGACAAGAAAATGCCCCCACAAATTTATCCCTCACACACCTCTCTCAGACCACATCATAGCCTGGGATTGTTTTTGCCCAGGGGAGAAACACCCCAGAACACTCTGAACCTGCATCACAGGGAATACTGAACATATCCTCTTCACTACACAGCCAGAGAAATTTCTGACAGTACCCATTCATTCTGATTTCTTTTCTTCCTTCCTAACTCTTCCTTGACAAATGATAAAAGCCTCTAAAACTACCTCTGCTAAGCACTATATACACATAAAATCTGTGCTGTTGTGCTGACGGGCTTCTCCCGTGGCTCTGAGCTCCCAGGTCCTCATTACAGAGTCAGGAAAGGGCTTTCAAGAGCTGTAATTGCTGCCTAAGTGAGCAAAACCCACCCTGAGCACGGAGCCAGAGCCTGTTGTAGGAAATGGTCAAAAAGGCACTGGGTAGGAAAAATTTAAAAAGGAACAGATTAATTTAAGTAATGGCAGTTACCTGGAATTACTCAATGCTCAGAATACTCAAAATATAATCCAAAACAGTGAATTTCTTTAGTACACACAGGATTTCTTTCAGTGGCACACAGGTTTTCATACCATTCCACCAGCTCCCACAGAGCTGTGAGTGCTCCCACCAGCAACACTTTTGGGTCAAAGACTGATGGTCACGTCCAGTTTCAGGGTTAAAAATAGGGTTATAGACTGAATTAGCATCACAAGAAGTGAAGTACTTTGAAAGATAGATCAAATATGTGCTTTAAATTAGAATTAAGCTAACACAGTATGGATCTACATTAGCTTCATCCAAAACAGGGATTATTTCTCCATAATAAAAAGGAGATGCAGACCTGTGAAGTTGAATTACTCCCTAGATTAATCCCTATTATCTATCATCTTTAGGCTTTGTTTTGAACAGTGAGTTTCCTTTAACATCCTTCAAGACAAAGCATCATCACACGGAGCAGGGGAAGAACAAAGCTGCTCCTTTTATCTACTTCTCCATCTTCTGAGTAAATACTGCATCACTGCTCTCCCCAGGAAACACCTTTCATCTTTGTTTTAGGGATGAGGATGAGCTGATATGGGCATGAGAGGAGCAGAGCTGCAAGGGTAAAACCTGGGGGTTTTACCTGCCCAAAGTAAAAACCTGTGCAGGGACCGCCCCCCCCGTCACCCTGTCCCATCACAGAGCTCAGCACCAGCCCTGCCTGCAGCTTGGTGCCTTAAGATTTTAGTTTTTAGATTTTTCATAGATTTGTAATCCTGTAGTTCTTTGGTGTATAACTCTAAACTCCATACACAGTGTGAGCTACTCTTTCTCATTTTGGTCAGACACAACAATTCCTCTCCAGGCCTGGGAATCAAGGACACCTCACTGCCTCAAGCCCTGAGAGGTGTAAACAAAACTGAGGTGGGGGAACAAGCTTGGGGTAAATGACTTCATTACCTGAAGCTGTAATTGGGAGATAAACCCCAAAATGCAAATGGACGAAACTTATCAAAGTGTGAAAACCTGTGACCCGTGGTCCATTTTGGGTGCAGATCCTGGGGGGTTTCATCTGCCCTGGATGTACCTGAAGGCCCTTCAATAAATATAACTGCTTTTTATTCTCTTAATTCTGTCTGGCCTCTTAGGTAGCCGCAAAAGGCATCAGGCTGAAGAGTAAAGTTTCTTTTCCCCCCTTCCCCCTGAGACTGCAGCATGCAGAAAATCCCAGTGTGTATGTGGCCAGGTGCCATCTGCTCCCCTTTCCAGAGGAAGAGTCATGATATTTACATCCCCTGAGAGTCCCCACATTAGCTGTGCATAAAGACTCTGCTCCTCCTGCACAGGAATATAATGGCTGCACAACAGATGGGGAAAACAATACAAGGATATTATTAGGACAAACCCATATTATAAGGAATGGTTTTGTTCCTTATATAATTACACCAGAGCAGGGAGGGGTTTCCAGAGTGCTGCAGCCTCTGGAATTTTAAATATTCCATAGAATCAATCTTGAGGTTCCTTAATTGTAGAACAACAATGTTTACCCTTAAAATGTTCCACCTGTATTCTGAATTGTTTTAAAAGGGAGATGATATGGTGAAACAGCAGTAGTTTCTGTGGGCTTTTTCAAGAGTTAATCCATCACGAAGCAAAAAGGTCATGGAAAAGAAAGTGAGCCTGTTCTGATGGTGGTCTCCTGTTGCATCAGCCCATGACTAATTCCACAGCACCCACCTGCCTCTGTTTTATGTCAAATGCTTAGTCTGGTACTTCTGCCCCCTCCCTCCCACTCTGAGCCTCTCCTGATATTCCATCCCATAAGGAAAGCAGCTTGGTACTGCAATTCCCACCTTAATTCTGCTATTCCATGATGACAGAAAGGTGCATCCCAGATACTGTGAATACTGGCAGCCGCATAAAGGGAATAACTCTGCACCAGAGACAGCCCAGATGAGGAGATATTTGCTAAGCCTAGGAAATGTCTTTGGTCTCTCCCTATCATTCTATATTCTACTGTATTCTAACATTCTATAAGAGAAAAAAAAAATATATATATATTGCCCAGTCTAAGACTGGGAAATGTTACAGCCCATTTTACTGGTCATCAGCAGCTTTCAAATAATTCATGCAGGAAATTACTTAAAACACCCCCGCCCCCTGCATACAAATGCATCTGTTTCTGATTGAAAATAAAGTCCAATTCCCATTTTTGAAAAAGCTTTTATCTTCAGGAAATATGGAGGCTTGGAAGTTCAGTCATTTGCAGCTCATTTGAACATTAATGGAAAGAAGTGTTCCTCCACTTCAAACCATTTCCTCAGTCAATTAGACAAATCCTCTAAGTGGAGTTGGTGAAGCAGTTCATGTCCAGGAACTTAATTAGTGCTGAGTTCCCAGACTTGCACCCACCTCACCCACACACCAGCAGCCACCCACGGGCCAGGCAGCCCCTGGGGCTGTGCAGGAGGGGCTGTGGGGACAGCTGGGGACAGCACAGCCAGCACAGCACCTGGGACAGAGCAGGAGTGCTGGAAGGGGATGCAGGATCCATCAGAAGGGAAAAGCAAATTCCAAACTGATGAAAGATCCAGAAAAGGTCCTGCCTTCAGATGGTCAGTGAGAAAACTCCCCCAGCACATTTTCAGAGTAACAGCTCTCCCCTGTGCCCTTGCTGAATCTCTCATTGACATTTTTAAACCATTCCTGCTCCCCTCCCCTGCAATTTCAATGACACTGGCACTTGCACATTTGTTTGTCCTAGTTAGCTGCTCTGCTCCTGACTGTGGCTGATGGCATTCCTAATTAGGAGTGCTGGCACAACACCCTCCAGCATCACCAGGAACAACCCAGAGCTGCCTGCAGAGCCCAAAAGCACTGGGAACAAGTGTAGAAGCAGAGTAGCTCTACACAGAGCAAGAACTGCATTTCACACTCTGTGAAGATGCAATTCTATGGTAAAAAGATTGTGGAAAGCATTGAGAAATTCTAAAAATAATTAGGGTCTCTTGGGAAGAAAGATTCTTGAACAATATTTATAGAGAAACTGAGCTGGGGGTAAAAAAAGAGCCACCCCTACTGCTGGTGATGGCACAGTATTACAGCAGAAACTAAGTGAACTCCTTAATAAAAGGTTCATCTAAAGCAAGTTTGTCTCATCCTGTGAGGGCTCACCTCTTGTTTCCACTTTCTCCTAATCTCCAGGTGAGTGCAAGTGTTGAAAGCAATTGATAATTAATTATGATCTTAAGACAAAACAATTCTCTAGGTTTCTCTGAAAAGGCAGATTGCAGGTCAAACAGAGTTAAAAAAAGAATATTGTTTTTGAAGCCTCCTTTTACATGCTGGTATTTATCACTTATGAAGAAATCAAACTCCACTGCTTTTGTGGTCACACATCTGACAACAACTGCAGCAGTTGGAGAGGAACCACCTGAGCAGGTTTTTTCTACACTGCCCTTACTCCTCACACCAGATTTAACTCTCACATGGATAAAATTCAAAAATACAAACCCTGTCCAAACCCTGGTCCTCAGAGTCACCTGGGATTCCCACAGGATGTCACATCTACACTAACTATGTAGGCTCATTTCTGCAACTTCTGGGCACACCAAATCCTTTTATTAATTTGCTTGGATTCCTGGACAAGGGAGAAGTTGTGTCCCCTCAGGATATCTGCAACTAAATCACAAGACCCACAGCCCAGGTTTGTCAGGATAAGCAGGTGCCTAAACACATTTCCAACAGATCCAAGAGGCCTCAGTTATCTAGGACTGGGCAATAAGTTGGTACAAAAGGGCACATGAAGCCCAGTCCACAGTGCAGCCTCACACCATGAACAATCCTTTCACAGGCAGAGGCAGGATAAACACAACCCAAGGAAGAGCTCAGAGAAAAAAATGCATGGCAGAATTGATTGATCTTGCATTCAGTAAGTTTTTTTTTCCTTCCCAGGGAAGTCCAGGTGATCTGCAGCGCCTTTCCCATGCTGCTGGAGGAGGAGAAAAATAAAATTCAAATCAGCATTTGGCTTTGTCTGTCTCTTCATTCCTGGGTTTCTTGGGAGGGTCCAGGGCAGCTACCTGTGCTCACACAGCCTGGGAGCAGCTCTGCTGAGGGGGATCAGCAGGAACATCTACCTCACACCATGGAACTAAAGGGGGAGAAGGCAAAGGAACCCAAGAACCACCCTCAGGGGTGTCAGAACCAAGGGAAAAGCAACACAAAGCGATGTAACAACTGAAACCAGCCCAAAAAGCACCCACTACATTTTTCTGTGTGTAAGAGCTCATATTTCTGTTTTGTTTATTATCAGAAAGGAGTACAATATATTTCCTATCCCATAAAACACACATATAATTTTTGTGGTAATAAGACCCAGGAGAGGCATAAATATTCCCAAGGGTTTCTGCAGTTCAGGAGAACACTGTAAAACAGTTTGATAACTCGGAGATTACATTTCCCTCTATTCACCACACACACACACATATAAAAGCCTGCCAAGGGGAACGTTATTGATGCTTTATAACTATGAGCCAATAAACCTCATGAATTTCATTTATTTGAAGACTGCAATAGAAGCAGAAAGATAAGTAGCATCCTTAAATTCAGGATCATTAATTTAATCCCCGCCCCCCAACACACACCAGCAAACTCTCTGTGCTAAATCTTTTCATGGTTCTTTTACCAGTGCAAGCAAAACCAGTAAATGCCATTTGGGAAGGAACATTACAGGCTCGTTCAGCAGAGTATCCCTCCTGAATTACCCACAGCGAATGGCAGTGAGATGTTTCTTGTGGCACAGCTTGTGTTTTGCTCCCAGGAACAATTCAGGGCTAGGCTAGAGAGGAGAGTGGTGGTGGAGGAGGGAGAGGAGCAGCAGGATAAAGGGGCTGGGCTGCTGTTTTCAGCTGTTTGGGGGCAGGGACCAGAGTCCTGGGGGAAGTTCTCCCTCACAGGGGTTCTGCTCAGGTCTCATGTCCCTCATTCCACCCGCTGGAGAGGATCCAGCAGCTCTTTTCCTTGGGAAGTTCTGGCACATGAGGTACTTGAGTGGGCTGCAGAGCAAGTTCAGAGATTCTCCTCCCCTCTGCAAAGTACCTACAGAGCTGAGAGAGGATCCACAGCAGCAGCAAGACCAGGGCATTCTATTGAAGAACCATTAGACCAAACCTGCTGTCATAGCCAGTATTTCTCTGAGATGCTGTCAGCAAACAACCCACCACAGTCCCCCTGCCCTGCACCACCAGGCTGGTCTGTGGCCTTTGGCACCACAGTTCCCATCTGCACCAACACAGAGAGCACCAGCAGTGCTGAGAAAACTGCTCTGCATGCAAAGGAAAGGCAGGCAAAACTCTTTAAACAGTTAATAAAGGCTTCAACAGAGAGGAAATAAGATGCCATGGAGAGGGGAGTGTCAAAAATCTATCCAAGGCAGCCTAGCTCTCATCAGTGGTGCTAAATGGGTATAAATGGACATGTTCAGCCAGGCAGAGACAGCACTGTGGGGAGCTCAGCCAGGGAGGAGGAGGAGGGAGCAGCTCCCCTTCCAGATGGGATAAGCTCAGCATCTGTTTTGTTCTCAGCCTTGAATGCCTAAATGTATCTTAAAAAAAAAAAGTCACCATGCAGAGGCAGAGCCTGAGACAGACAGAGGGACATGATTTATCAAACAGCACATCTGGGCAGTGGAGTCACACAGAACTGACATTCCTTCACAATTTGGACACTGCCCCCTGTTTGTCCTTGCACATTTTGAATCCAAACCTGCGGTTTACAAACCCACCTGCTTAGTTATGCAAGTTTCTCCTGAAGCATCTCTACTCAATCCTGGTGCAAAATTTAATAAGCCCCTTGACTCCTGATCTTTCTGTTTTTAAAATTTGAGGGCACCATTTCTGACCTGTGAATCGCCAATTATCTGCCAGGCCCAGCAAAATGTCAAAAAAAAAACTAAAAAAAAAAAAAGACATGACAGCTGCTTGGTGTGAAGCATCCCTGGATCCCAGCTGCTGCTGCAAGGTTCAGCACTCCAGAAGGGAAATGGGAGAAGCCCCGCACAGCAGAGAAGCAGCTCTGCCAGCACACAGGTAAAGTTCATTTACATCTGGAATTATCCCCCCAAATCTGTCTCTGTGCTCTTGGTGCATTCAAATGCACCTGCAGCAGATAGAGGCATCACACAAGACACTTATTTGTTCAAAATTAATTCACAAAATGTTAAACAAGTCCCTGTCCCTACAATACCTAACCACAAGCATAAACCAAAAATCCCAGGGCAGCTCAGGAAAGATGATCCTGAGAAACAGAGATACTGATTCAGATTAGCTGGAGGGATTCTGTTGCTCTTTGGATGCAGCTTTCAAGGGACTTGCATTCTGCCTCTCCAAAACACACTAAACAACACAAGAAAACCATTGTTTTATTTAAATACACACCCTTAACAACAGAACTAAAGCTCACACACCAGGACTTCACACAATTACAAGTGTTTGACACAGAAGTATCTCACCAGAGAAAAACAAATTGGCTGGGCCAGAGGCTTAAATCAGGAACTGAAGTCTGATACTGCATGTGGATACCTATATTGTGCTTCCTTCTTGAAATGCCCATGTGTGAAAACAATCTTAGCTAATTAATAGAGAGCAGAAATCAATTAAGCCTTTTGACAACTAACACTGCATTACCCAACTGCAAGCCCCAAATGCTGCCCTTAATTTCTTTTAAAAAAATTTATGACTATTCAAGCGAATAAGAAAAAAGACTAAAATTATACTCATTGAAACACACAAAATTATGCCTCATTCTCAAAATAAATTATTCACTTACATAAGCCAGCACCTATTCTAATGTATTTCCTTGAGGCAAAACATCTCTTCCCCAGCACCATCACTCTCTTTGAAAGCAACATTCATCTTATTTCCCTCTTTTGGAAAGGAGGCTTGTTGGGAAGGCAGGAAGAGACCTCAAGCCTTCATTTCACTCCCTGCCTCTCCCCCAGTCTGCAGCCTTGTCCTACACATCCCCTTGGGGCTCAGCCCTGGGACTGAGGAGTGTTGGGCAGCTGGATGCCAATCCTGTGGTATTTGTGGTCACTGGCTCAGCTCTAAGGGGAAGACAACAGTTTATGGTCAGATTTGGGCTCCCTCTGACCATCCTACAGCACAGACAAGCCTCTTTTGGCTTCCCACATGAGGTATTTTAAGATTCTATGGCTTTAAACTCCTATTATCTAATTCATCTCAAGTGCCAACTTCAAACCACAAGCATTACTCATCACTAGTGATTGTGCTTTACCTTCTTCAAGCTGTAAAATAAAAAAAAAGTTGTGGAAATGAAGCCCATGGTGGGCACCTTGACACAAACCCCACCAAAATTAAGGACAAGCCAAACTGACATCCCACATCACCTACATCTCCCTAGGAATAAATGGATCTTGCACTGGAGCATCACTTCAGGGCTGACCATGCACAACAAAAGAGAAGTTTGTGACCTGGGGATCCATGAAAGCAGATTTTCCTCAACACAGACTGAAGGGAATGAAAGCTGGCATTTTATGGAAAGGATCAGCAATGCAGAGGAGGCTGACCCGGGAAGGAGGAAGTGCCCAAGCCCATCTCCTGGCTGCTTTCACCAGGATAAAACACAATTGTTCTCCAGCACTCCTTGGACATGATGAAAATGCCAGATAAAAAACCTGAGACATCTCACAGCAAGGCTGGAGGGGAAAATATTGGAAGATTTATACACATCTGGAGGTAAGTGGTAGAAAACAGTCTGCAGAAGGTGCAGATTTCATCTTCCCAGCTATTCATCAACTCAGAAGACACTTGCTTTAGGCAGAGAGACATATTGCAAATTTGTTACTGATTCCTCTTGGAAAACATTTCAGAGTGGTTTCATTTTCCAGAAATAAAGTTCAATAAAGGTAGTGTTATCTTCACCCAATGCAAAACACATTTTACATGCACAACTCGTGGCTGAGGCATGTGTTCAAAGTGTAACAAAAATTACAGAAACTTCAAAAAAACAAAATCAAAACAACTCTTATTTTCTTCCTTGTCAGAACCATCAGCTATTTCAGTTTCTATTCATTTTTCTTTAAGATGATCAATGGCTTAGTTTACAATAAGAGTTAAATTTTGAGTTCTTCAGAGAGTTTACAAGGATTAAGTTCCTACTAACTACTATTAGTAAGAATGCAATTAAGAGGTTGCAAACCACAAAGATGAGCCCAATTTATCATTACTTTAACATTTATCACAAATGACAAAACCACAGAAGAAAATAAACACATTCAAAAAAGCCAGGGAAAACCCAATCCTACAGCAAATACGAGATACGCTACACATAAGGAGAGGAAGCAACTTATTTTCATTAATTGGGGCTTTACCAGGTTTTTAAAACACATCACCAAGGAAAAAAATCTTGTTGACTTTTAAACTGAGAGATTATTTGGATGGCAACCCAAATTTTTAATCCCAGGATGTTCTGCCAAAGAATGCTCAGCCTGCCTCACACCTGAATGTCTTTTCTTCACCATTCCTGATGCTGACACACAAAAAAGGCTTTTTCTCTGAAAAGTCAGAAATAACTTGATAACAAACAGCTTCAGACAGAAATAGTTTTCATGGACTTTTAAATATCAGTTTTCTTATATTAAACAAACTCCTTACATTAAACAAACTTCTGGGTCTTTAAGGCCTTCACACATCTGAAAACACAGACATTTTTCTCACCCTATCACAAGAACAAACACATCCTTGTTTCAGACCCTTTTAAACCCACGCCTTCACTAAAGCTTGGGGCACCACATCTGAATTGAAACATCAATTCATCTTATTTAAAAAAAACCCTTGAAATTAAAAAAAAAATAAAAGCTTAGAGAAAGCCCAGGTTTGATGCCTCTGGGAGCCCACAATGAGACTGATGCCCAGACAATGTCTTTCTCTTGATGAAGTGGTAAAGGCTGCATTAAGCACCTTCTCAGTGCCTGCAGCACTCTGCAGGATCGTATTGGCTTCTTTAATCCCCAAAGTGCAGCTCCTCCACTCCTTCCTGCTCTAATTAGACCATCACACCTGAAGGTGCATCCTCAGCCTCTGAACCATCATCCCTCCCCACCACTGGAGCAAAACAACGTGTGAGCAGGTAAAAAAAGAAGGGACTGCCTTGGATGGCAATCACAGAGCAGTGGATTATCACCTCAGGATTTCCTGCAGCTCTCCTGGCTGTAAAGTGGGCAGTGATAAACGCTGGGAATGCTAATGGAAAAGGATTTATCCTGCACAGATCAGTGAAATTCCAACATTAAAGGCAAAACCTCAATCTGCTGCCACCCAGGTCAAAGTGATTTGCTGCCTACAAAGATGCAGGTTCAACAGGAGAACTTCTCCACTCAAAGCATTTGATAACACAAAGTTTTGGCTTGGATCATAGAATCACAGAAAGGTCTGGGTTTGAAAGGACCTTAAAGATCATCTTGTTCCAACCCCTTTTCCTGGGCAGGGACACCTTCCACTCCCCCAGGTTGCTCCAAGCCCCATCCAGCCTGGCCTTGGACACTTGGTCACCAACACAGTGACCATCACCTCACCTGCATACTCCCCATCACTTTAGAGAACACACAGGAACAGGGTGCTCTGTCCTGGAAATAAGTCAGGATACAGCTGAAATTATAACCCAGAAACAGCTGAAAAATCAGCTGTGTGTTTCAGGCATTTGTTCTGACCTAATTATTTCTAAACAAGCCCAGAGGGGGTTGGGGTATTTCCCCCCTCCCTTCTCTCCAGGTAATACTGGAAATCCTCAGCTGCATTTCTCACCCAGTGATTTCAGTAATTCTCCTCAAAACATTAGTAACAGGTCAGCTGAGGGATGGGATGACCAAGTGGCTGAGTATTCTCTGGCATTTTTTCAAGCAGAGATTTCAAATGACAAATCACTGATCGCTGGAGACCTCTGGGGTCAGTGCACAGATGGGCCCATCTGCAAGGGACATCCCTTGGCACAGCAAGGATTTGAAGAGATGGATGCAGCCAGAAATGCCCAGTCAGGAATTTCCCAGGGGGTGGAACTCCTTACCTGACACACCAGCTCACAGGGGGATGCTAGTGAAGCTTGCTTTCATTCAGGAACAAAACTGCTTCTTAATATTAAAATTATTTTCCTTTTTCATACTCTAAAAATAGCTTCTGTTAATGCTCAGTTTTTATTAGGAGCTGTAACACACCCTCAAGATTCCACGTGAGGCCAGCCCAGACCTGGTACCATCTCTCACATTTTTTTAAATCTAGATCAAGTCTCCCACCTCATCCCAAAAGTCACAGTTCAAGAAGCCAAAAAGATAATCAGCTTCTGCTCTTGATTCATTTCCAGTAATTGCTTGTACAAGCACCTTGTTAACCCAGGGGCTGCTCTGGCTCAGGAGCCTGCAGGACTGGCCATGGCATGGACACAAAGGGCATTTCCTTCCCTCAAAAGCACCAGGACACAAAGATTTCTTCAGAGCCATTGTAATACACTCTCACCTGGCCAAGGTTTACAGTTGTATTATATAGGGGAGGGGAAAAGATGGGAGGGAGGAGAGCAAATGGTGATTGTATCCTGACTTCTGAGGGCAAAGGGGAATAAAATTGATTTTCAAAACCAAGCTGCTTAAATGAGTGGTACAAAATATCATCCTGTTTCCACTTGACTGGAAGACACTTTGTTAACTGCAGCCAAACAAGAAAATAAAGAGGAAAGTGGCAAAACAGAGTTCGGGATTTATGCATACAGAAAACTGAGACTTAAATTCAGCCACTGAATGGGAGGAACTCTGCTGTCCCTGCAAATGGGGAATGGGGAGAAACATCTCTAGAACACAAGTTCCAAAATCTGTGGTGTGTTTGCAGAGGAAGAGAAATAAAGAAGTTATGTGATTTACTTCTACGTACTGAGTAAAATCCAAATACTACAACTTAGCCTAAAGGAGATGTGCAGGGGAGGTTTTTTTATTTGCAGTGGAGGGGTTTTTTTATTTGTAAGTTTTAAAGGACAACTTAAATGACCTGAGCACCAACAGAGTTATCAGCCTGGCATCAACCTCAGGTGAAAGAATTGAAGAGCGGATACAGAAATCAATTAATGAAGAATTAAACTAATTAATCCATAAATCCATGTTGACTAAAATAACAGCCCTTGATACAGTAATAGGATCCCTTCCACAAAAACTTCTAAAACGCCAGTAAGGGGAAGTGCTGATAAAGTCACTTCAAACTTCCACAGGGCATTTCCACTGGCACAAGATGCTCAGTTCACCAGCTGCTGCAGCAACACAGGGCAGGGACCTTTCCTACATTTCCTTTGTGGGGAAGACATCCTCTCCCTGTCCAACACTCAGCAATTCTGCCTTTCCAGTCCTCCTTTGGGATCACTGGCACAAAACATCCCTTGGGACAGACAAGGCATGCACAGGAGGAGCCCGAGACAAAGATGAGGGGCAGCCCCTTAATCCCACAGTTTGCTGGTGTGGAGACCAAGCAGCACATCTGAGTCATGCAAGATCTGTTGTGAAAAACGAGGTTCACTCTCCTGGTTAAATTTAAAAGTTTCATAAAGAGACAAAGACAATAAAGCAAGGTTTTTAAGGGTGTGTGCTTGGCATTCAGCCAAGAGCACACCTGCTATTTTGGGGATACCCTTTATATACCTTTTGTCTTGCATCATCCTATTGCATATTCCTAAACAATTATGAATATTTAGTCTTTCTCACAAACTAGTTTACATGTTCCAAGAACATGGCTCTTCCTCGGGTCTGCCTTTTTAGAGCATGCACATTTCTTGGCTGTGGTTTTAGTCAATTCTTATTGTCACCTCCAGCTTGGATATTGGTCCACACTTTCTTCAGATGGCAGGTGCTGATAGCTGGCGTATCAGTAGCAGGGGTCTTCATCATGTGTTCATTGGATGTTATCCCAACCAAGCAGGCAGTTCAATTACCACAAACATAACTATATCAGCTATTTTTACTACTGTGTCTAAGTTTAGTTAATAGCAGAAATAAAAATTATATCTTTATCGCAAAGTTACTTTAACATTATACATGTAGCATCCACTTTAATATCTGTGAAAAGCCAATATTATAATATGTATTTATAACACTGTGGAGTGTTTACCAGACAGGGCAAAGGGATGGGGCAGCCTGCAGGTGGAAGCAGGCAGAGGATGTGGGACATGAGAAAGGAAGGAGCAATAGGGAAAGCCAGGAGCTGGTTCTAGTGAAGAGACTGGGAGAGGTAAATAATTGTCAAGGAAAGGGAAAAAGCCACAAGCATTTTATGTCGGAGGCACTTTTGAACAGAATTTTTTTTTTTCCAGACATTTAATTTAACTACACAATGCTCTGGGACACCATAGATCCCCATTCTCACTCCACAGTGCCTCCCCTCTCCAGAGATCCCAGAGGTGGAGGGTCAGGAGGCTGTGCCTGTGCCCCACCACAGCTCAGGGCATCCCAAGGGACACAAAGGGCTCCAGCTCCTGGAGGAGTCAAATATCAGTTCTGCTCACTTCCACCTCCCTCAGCACCAGCCAACCTTGGCAACTTAATTATAAATCTTTTCTCTCACAAAGAATAGCTGATATTCCCAATCTCATCTCAAATCTGTGGTAAACTCCATGGCATCTCTTTTATTTCCAAATGAATTTGCCTTATTAAAAAGTAATGAGCTATTAATTAACTTTGCACTCATACAAAGCTGTTTAATTCTCAATCCAATTAACAGCAATCTGCTGAAGGATTCTAATGATTATTTTAAATTTGCTAAGAGAAACATCTCTGAGCCTTTCATAATAAGATATTTATAGAATGGCTTGGGCTGGATCGTGCTGGCATTTTAATTCCATAACATTTTTATAATACACCAGCATCTCTCTACAACATTATCTCTGACAACACATCATTCACATGCACAGGAAAGCTGAATAACTAAAGCTGCTTATTTAGAAGTAGTTCTGGAAGGATTATTTTGTTTCAGGCTTTCCCAATCCAAATATTGGCACTCCTCAAGTAGAGTTTCTGCTCAGAGACGTTTCACACAGGTGTTTGCAGTGCACAGACTGCAGCTACAGATTGTTTATCACCTCTGCAAAGGGTCAGGAAATCATCCCTGTCTGCACAAAAGAGCCCAACTCAGCAGCCCCACGTGGGGCTTGGCTTGCTCTGTTCTGTGAAGTTACACAGCCAAAATAACAGTAACTACACTGTGTGACCTTTGAGCCTAAACATGGACTGGTCCTACATGGTTGGACAAGAAAAGCTTTACATCCACGTGATTTCAGTATCTGAAGGGTTTCCCCTCCCAGCACACAGACACCACCAACACCTGGATAGTACAAACACCTGCAGTCACTCACCTTGCAGCACTTCTGACAGAAAATAAAGCATTTTGCAAAATCTGCCCTTTCAAGGACAGTTATTTCCTCCACCACTGCTGCAAAGGCACTGAACAGATAGAAGCTGTTTTTTGAATGAAAGCTGCAGCTTTTCATTCTCACTAATATTATAAATTGTCCCTAAGGCAAGTGAGGAGCACACTCAGCTCAACACACCGAGGAGCACTTGGGAAGATAACCCCCCACTTTCAAAAACCACAAATGAGAGAAACTTTAATATTATTAAAGACCACAACTTCACTTATGGTTCTTAATAACTAATTGCCACTGCCTACCTGCCAGAAAAGCTGCAATATTAAATTCTGAGCAATTCCATGTCACACAGACCTCAGATCCCCAGTTTCAATCAGGTGTTCAGAGCAGGAAATCCATAAAGGCAGTTCCTAACTCCCCTTTGCACATACTCATAGCACACATAAACCCTGTCTAGTTTAGCTTTACACATATCCAGCCCTGAAGTAATGGAATTTCACACGTTAGAATATGATATGCTCAACTATAAACACAGCAACAGGAAAAGTCAGTGCTAAAAGCATGTGTGGAAGGGGCAAAAGTGGTATAAAACACAGGGGGCTGTATTTTTTTAACAGTAGAATTCCTTTAATGGTAACTTTTGTTCAATGACGATTTTTTTTCATGCAGGTGAGGAGTTTCTGCTGCTCCCCTCAGGCCTGTTACTGGGACTGAACATCTTTCTGCAAATTTATTGGATTTCCCCACCTCAGACACTCCTAATATGGGATCCATGTGCAACATCTGTCCCTAAAAAACAGGTACACACTTAGGAAAATGTGGCCAGCAAAGGTCACAGCCCTTCAGCCATAAACAGAAGTCTAAGAACAAAATAAACTTTAAAATGTTGGCACATCAATGAGTTCCAGGTAAAGCCAGCACTTCTCTTTGCACATCTACATCGGCAAGATGCAGGATCCTTCAGGAGAGAAAAAATGAATTTTCCTTGATTTTATATGTTAAGTAATTCCCAAAAGAGCTGCCTGCGTTTGCAAGTGAGAGATTTGGACACATCCAAAATAGGAAATGCTGATTTTTACATTGTGGGATCCTCCAGACACTCCTAATTCACTCTTGGCATCATGCAGAACAACTGCACAACGTGGAGCAAGGACTGTTTATCTTCCTGATTGATGAACATCCTCTGTGGGTGGTTTTCCCTCTCTCAGAGGCAGTTTGTTCATTTACATGCTCCACAGCCTCCTGCTTCAGAGGGGACACGCGTTTGCTGATTTACTCTCTGCCTTTGATTGAGGCTGAGGGCATTGCACATTATTTTATTATCTAGTACATGTACACACAGGGTGCTTTAACTGCTGCATCCATACTCTTATTTTACAAATCAATGCTGTGCCTCTCTCTGAATTAGAAGAGCTATCTGAAGGTATTGATCTGTTCATATTTCTTTCTCTATTGATCATGTCATCCACAGCCCCATCAAGTTTCCTTTGGCACAGAGTACATTCACATGGTGCAATTTTCCGTGCTCAGTGCAGTGACATCTGCCACTAAGCTGCCCCAAGGTAATAAAAGTTAAACTTCCTGACTGTTTTGTACATTCCCCTCTGGACACACACATTCTCTGACACACAAATCATTTTTACTGTGACATTTGCCTGTTTACACCAGGGACATTTTGTCAACTGCAGCAATTTGTCCAGTCTCACAGGATGGTCAGTGAGCTCCCTTCCAAAACACAGCAGCCCAAAGGAGGGGCTGGTTTGCAAAATTCAGGAGCCAAATGACAACACATGGAAATGATTTATGCTTTTATGAAGCACGGAGGGGGCTTTAAGAACCATCTGCACATCTTGCTTAACCTTAATTTGAAAATAACTACTGTTGAACTCCTGAACTACTTTCAGGGAGTTAAAGAACAAAACCACAAAGCTAGCTCCCCTGCTAGCTTCTTCCAATAAAAGAAAGTTGTTCCTTTTTTTATAAATTATTATTTACTTTTTTTTTTCCTCAAATTCTGTTACGTGGAAGGTTTTTTACTACAGAAACAACACAGCAGTAACTAAGAAGGTTTTGGGTGTATTAAGGAATGAACACTTGTCACCTGACATTTGTGCCCTTACACACCCCTTGTACCAGAGGGGAAACAACTCTGCCCTGTGATGAAGTCTGACTTGAACACCACTTCTCAGATTCCAGGCACTGAAAATTCACTATTCTTTACAAGAAAATAAAGTTTAAATGCAAGAAAATACAGTTTAAACGCATTCTTTCTGCCTGGGTGGAACTGAGCTGTGCCTTGACTGCACAGAGGTGCTGGCAGTAAGGCTCCTTAGCAGGGATCCAGCCCTTCCACAGCTCTGGCAGCACAGCAGGGCAAGGTTAAATTGATGTTTTGCAGCTTCACAGAGTGAAAAAGTGTGTCCTGGACTGGGGTTGTGCCATACAGATCAAAAGGTCCTGCAGCTCAGAGAGCATCTGCAAACAGCCAGGTTATTCCTAAATAACATCAATTCCACCACAGGCAGGAGCTCCAGACAAACCGAAAGAAGGAGAAATAGGGAGGTCCCTGAGAGAGAGTCAGGGGAAGCACCATACATAGAGAAAAATGAGCCTTGAATAATCCATTTGATAAATATTACTCACTTTGCATAGAACTTACATATTCAAGCTCACTCCTACTGAAGTCAAGTAGGCTGATCTTAAGAGCTGAACTTCCTTAACACTGAGATCAGGGTCTAAACACCCTGTAAATTGTAGGAAATTATCTCTGAGTAGCAGCACAATGTAGATCCAAGGGGTTTAGGGTAGAATTCTGCCACAGGAGCCTCACCCTCCTTCCCATTTTTAAACCACAGGAATTTCTACATTACACAGTCTCAAATGATTGATTGATATGAACTTACCTCAATTATAAAAGCACTAGAAAAAGTAGTAAAAAAAAATCAACAGCTAACTTGTGCAGCAGAGAATTTCACTAAATTCCAGACACCATCAAATTAGGCGATCATAACTTTCATATTTAACGTTTTTATTCATCCCAGCAAAAGGTTTACTAATTGATGGTGTCATACTGTACTAAACAGCATATGCCAGGAGGAACAGCTGCTAATGCTGCCCAGCAACAATTTGGAGCAAGGACTGAAAAGAAACAACACATCCAACAGAAAGGGCTAAATGCAAATAGGTAGAATACTACAATTTATATCCCCGTGGTTTTTTGGTTTGTTGGTTTTTTGTTTGTTTGTTTTTTCCCTAAGAGAATCAATAGAAAGCAGAACTTTCTTTTTAAAAAGAGACAAATTTTGTTTGCTTGAGCACAGAAAGTTCATGGAAGTGCAGGATCATTACCAATTAAACGATTACTGATGCATGAAATACAACAAGGCTGGAATCAGGTAAACAAAGCAGCAAGACAGGAAAAATCTGTCACAGCCCCGGCACCCTGCACCTGGAACTTTGTGAGAACTTGGGGTTTTTTCAGTGCAAAACGCTGTCAGTCATAAAATGAGCAATCTGTTCTCCCCCAAACAAAGACAAACCCAAGGTCCAATTTGTGCAGCTTCAGCTTTTCCACGGTGGAAGATAATTCAAACCCAGCTCAGCAGCAGCTTGAATTCATATGCCTGAAACCCAAGGATGCCATCTGCAGCCCTGCATTTACATTTAACATTAAATTGTGCTCCTGGCAAACTCCAGGCTCAGCCTACGGAGCCTCAGCCTCGCACTCCAGCAGCTCTCCCAACATCCACATGTTCACTCCCAAACTGAAGGGACATCTGCTCTTCCCCACTCAAAGGAAAACCTGTCATGGCCATTAAAGCTGTGTGGCACAGTGTTTGACAGCACAGTGTTTGATGTCCCAGCACGTGCAGCAGGGGTGAACAAGGACAAGGGCTCCCCACAAACACCCACACTGTTGTCACCACAGCTTTCCCTGTATTTTCCTGCAGTACAGGGCATGCACATGGAAAAATAGAAATGCCACTTCTGTTTGAAGTCATGAAGCCACAGAGTTTCTGTCTTTTCCAGAGCCTTGGATGCTGCCTGCTGCAGGTGATATGGACCAAAGTCAAAGTCAGCATGATTTTGGAGCATCACTGTAGGCTGGGGAATGCACAGGCAACACTGGGAACATGCTGTCCACACAACTAAAACCACTCCAGCCTCAAAAATCATCTCTATCAACATCCGTTACTGTATCTGTTGACTGTTTATAAAATTATTCTTTTAATCCTGGATTTATCTGAAAGTCTCAAGCCTGCATAACTGGCATGCAGAACAGCTTATTATAAAGCTTGCAAACAAGGACAACTGCAAAGTCACTTCGTACAACTTTCAAAGTTGAGCAGCTCTAAAATGGACAGAAATGTCATTACTGCAGCACAGCATCCCATTATTCAGCACCGAGACACGTGCCATTACACAGTTCATACAGTGCATGGGAATTTCTGTGTCAATATGGATCAGTCCATGCAACGTGCAAGTGATTTTCCATAGTCAACTTTAAGTGTAATCAAACCATTTATGGCCTCAATGGGTATTTTAACAGATGGAAAGAAATCCAAATGAGTAAAGGCATTTTGCTATTTGCTCCCACTTAGTTTTGAAGCTTTCAGCACACATATGTTTAATCTGAGAGAGCTGATTGGGCTCACGGGTGAGTGATTATTTATTGACATGTGCACGGAGGGATGGAAACAGAACGGGATAATTGGTTCCTTGCCAGAGTAACTGGCAATCTTTATTGACCATTTTTTTTATTTTTGGACATCAGCCCAAATATGATACCGCATGTGCCAGAGAAGCTTCACATTTGGCAAAAGTGAAACTACAGGAATAACTTCCTACATGTGATTAATCCTCCTAATTCAGGGCCAAGATACTCCCCGAACCTCACAGTTAGTCAGGGCCTCCATCTGCACATGTTACAGAACAACTACACACACACACACTTTATTTTCAGCAATCCAAGCAGAAAAACAAGTTGGCATTTAAGAAAAACAGACCAGCAGCACTCAGATGCTTTTAGACCCCTGGCATGAAGCAGTAATCACCACCTTCCTCTCCCAGCCCAATATTGAAACGAGGGAAGAGCAAATGTTTGCTTTCCTGAGAAGGGCAATATTCCAACAGAGGAGAAGCAGAACCAGCAAATATTGACAGAGCATGAGGATCTGCAATCAGAGCAGGGCAAGGTCCCTGTCCCTGCTGGGACTTGAGCTGAGCCCTTGCCCCTCCTCCAGGGGAGCCCTCTGCCAGCTGAAATGTGGGTAATAATCCATCAGAGGTCTGCAGACAGATGCCACACTCACAGGAAGAGTGATCACTCAAAAACCTTCAGACACATCTGGTCCAACACAGAGGAGATGGCCGAGGGTCAGCTCCAGGGAGTGACCAGGAACTTTCCCACACGTGGGCTTTGAGACAGATCCTTGAGCACATCTGCTCAGTCATTAATGCACAAACCTTCACATAAATTCAAAGAATGCTGTAACGTCTCCTCTATACAGCTGCAGTCACAGGCAAAATTCTGCTGCTTGTATTTTATCTGTGAGCAGCATCAGTGAAAGCCAGATACATCAGAAAGCCAGGTTTTTTTTCTTCTCAAATCTAAAAATTCATCTCCTCCCCAAGCCTTTTCTTAAGCATCCTTCTTGCTACACTGGAAATTACCATACCTGAAAAGAGTTTGACCTATATATGCAAATTACAATCTTTCCACAAACTTTTTTTTTAAACACTGTAATTTACCTTTAATTATTAACAGCAGAGAAATTCAAACAAAATCACAACATTTACTTATAGGATTGCTAATCAATTTTCCATCTTTGTTAGAATTAATGGAACTGTCTTCAAGATCCCCCCTGAAGCCTCTGTCGTCTCTACTGCATAAGACTATGTGCACAAGTGGATATAAACACATACTCTTGAGCATTTAGGGTTGCAAAACGAAGACACAAAAATCTGAAACATTCAGAGTCAAATACAAAAGTGCAGAGCAGACTGTTTGAATTACAGCCAGCTGCATTATTTTGAGTTTTAAACCCTAAAGAATGAGGGAGGAGGAAGACAACATCAACCCCAAGACCCAGAGTTTTTTCATACAGTTTCTTTTTTTGAGGTACAATATTTGCCACATGGCTTTGTGGGAACAAGGGGGTTGTTCCCAGCTTTGCTAAGAATCACCAGGTTGTGTGAAGAGATTTTGTGCATCCTTTGGTATCCTTTAACTCACAGAAAAACCCCACGAGAATCATTTGACTCAACATCTGATTTGGGAGAAAATTCACACCTTAGCATTTTTCCCTCAGTACAAAATAGAGAGAGCAGGGATGGGATGCACGTGGAGCAGGGAAACTTGACAAAACCTCCTGCCAAAATTCACCTGGCTCCCAAAGGCAGCAGAGATTTCACAAAAACACTTCTTTTACAACCCAGTTCAGAAATATTTCTACACCCATTGGTAATTCTGACAATTTTCAGCCTGTGCTTATCCACAGCTCAGCACAGATGTGGAAGGAGATTTGGAGGAAGGTGCCAGGGGGGAAAGGAAAAAAAGCAGTCAGCTCTACATGCGAGGCTTTATCTGTATGAGAAAACAGTGCTAAAAGAAAGCAATTTAGCAGCTGACATTAAACTTCTTTACTTTAATACCTCCAAGTTAAAAATCAATAGATTTTAATTGTTCATTCCAAAGTAATGTTTTGTTCTGAACTGAAGCAGAGTTTCCATGCTTTCTGCTAAACATTGCTCCTCAACAAGTGTTGGAGTATCAATTCCAATTTCACTCAGTAAAATACTCCAGTTCAATTCCTACATCATGTAATGTAAACTTGAAAATTTCCCCAGAAAAAGTAAGTAATGCTGCAAGAACACAGTGAAAACTGACACATTTTCTTCCTGTCTTGCTAATGCTGCTGAGAAAGAGGTAAATGAGTGTTTTCACCCACACTTGCACAGCTACAGACACAACTGAGGCTCACCCTATCTCCTTGGGAGCCCTCCAATGTGAACCAAAGGCCAGAGGAGCCTGCACAGCCTCAGCAATCAGCTCAGACACCAAAGTCTCAGCCTAAACCATCCTGTCCATCTCTTAAAAATAATTTAGGAGTTCCTTCAGACGCAGGCAAGATGAGAACTACACCAAGCATGCTGCTGAGCTTGTGGACAGGTACAAGCCCAGATAAATGCCCATTCCTTTCCTCACCAAAGCAGGGGGAGTTCAGAGCACAGGACCTCTCTCTTATCCTGTTTAATGCACACACTTAAAATACTCTTCAATCTGCTTCCAGGGATACTTGCAGTTCACACACTGACTGCAGGCAGGCAGGAAAATATTTCAAAAATCATTAAATTTAACAGGGCTGCTCCAAGCAGACAGACAGCAGCACTGTCAAAGCTGTAATGGGACCCAGAGGTGCCACACAGGGAGCCACAGGAGCAAACCCAGACTACCCAGAGTGGTTTGGGCACACAGCCCTCACCCACAGCACAGCAGGAGTCTGCCTCCACTGAGAGCTCTCTACTTCAGCTCCATCAATGAAAAAAAAAACTCCTCCTTCTCCTACAAAGACTGCTCTGCTATATTAAGATGTGATCAAATGCAAAAATAAGTTTCAAAGAGAGTGCTGGCAGGAAAGGGATTTTGGAGGTGTCAAATATGCAGCACTACACTTGGTAGCACCACTCCCAATGAATGTGTTTAGTGAGTTAAACCACAAACAGCCCCAACCCACCCAACACACCACAGGAGACAAAACTGACTTGGTTTTTTTATAATTTACAAAAATTAAAACACACTTTAAGCTTGCTTCTAAGCTAGATTTAGTCCTAGTGGCCAAGCCACAAGGACAGCAGGGATACATCTACACTTTAATGAGGCCAAGTACTAGAAGCACTTTTTAGCTCTGCAAAAGAACCAAATAAATTGTTCAAGAAGGCTTTAAAAAAAAAACAACTCAGCTTCTAGCAAAAAAAGTTCTAGACAAGTCAGTGTGCCACAAAAAAATAAATCTCTCCTCTTGTATATTGTCTCAAAAAAAGAACTAGTATGTTTTCTGTTAAATGAAAATATAACAACTACTGACACTCTGATTATTAGCTTTCTGTACTGAGTGGACAGCACTGAGACAGTAAATCAGGATGAACATAATACACCAATTTATTCAGCAAAGACAAATATTTGAGGAAGCACACACTGAAATTTAATCAAGCAAAAATCACCTGGGAAATCCTGCCCTGTGCATCAGCTATCTCCACATAAATCCTAAAATACACATATATGTGTAAAATACACACAGAGAAAAATGTGACAGTACAAACAGGTTTTGTATTGGGGCTGATCTGTGTAGAGAGGATTAGAACAGACACACAGACACAAGTATGACATGACAGACATGGATGTCCTGGTGCAAATCCAGCAAAAGGCAACAACAGTGAAGGGATTGGAGAGGTGGGAAAGCTCAGCCTCAGGAAGGTTCATGTGGATCATCCATGTCCAGGGGAAGGAATAAAGGAGATAATTGCCCAGAGAAGCTGTGGCTGCCCCTGGATCCCTGGAAGTGTCCCAGGCCAGGCTGGACAGGGCTTGGAGCAGCCTGGGACAGTGGAAGGTGTCCCTGCCATGGCAGGGGTGGAACAACGGTCTCTTCCAACCCAAGCCATTCTGTGATTCTGTGATCTCTTCCTCCAAGAAAGAACTGGCACCACTCAGTGTTCATGAGGTTTTTGGAAGGTGAACAAGAAGTAGCTCCACTGATTTTATTGAAAGCAGGTCCACGGATGGCAGCCAAGATCTAAACAAAACCTTCTCGAGAAGTTATCATTTGATACTACTGAGAAATGGGAGCCAACCTGAAAACACACACCCCCATGTCACCTTTCATCAGGAGATCTTCAAACAGTTCACCAGTGTTCACTGAGCACCCCCCAAACCCCCGAGAGAGAAAAGAAACAAGGATGCTCCTCACAATAGACTTAAGTGAGACATGGGAAAAAATCACTTGCTCAAGGTTATCAAACAAGATGGAGACAGGGTTTGGAACAGGAAACCTGAGCCTCCAAATCCATGATCTAAGCACAGTGCCAAAGGTCCACCTGGTCCCTGAGGGGGGATCCCACAATGCAGGAATTCCTGTGGGTATGAGGAGTGCTGTGAAGGGAGCACACCTCTCACAAACTGCATGATTTCAGTGCAACAGTCACCGGGCTGGTGAGTCCCCAAGGAAAGCTGAAGTTAGCTAAAAAAGGCGAGATTTCATTTCCACCTGTGAGATTACCAAATACAAGTGTGGTGAGTCAGAGCACTTTGATTTTCCTGGTAAACCAGGAGCAGACAGAGAGCTGCAATCTCCTTAAGTCTGAAAGAATTAATTAACACTGAAGTATCATAAGGGGCTGGGGGAGGGGAACCTTGATTCATCTTTAAATACATTTTCTTTAAATCACTTCCCTGTGCAATTACTCATATATTACAGATAATGTTCTTGTACTCGATTTGCCTTGCTGTAAAACAGCAACATAAACATTTTCCTCCTCCTTAATATCTTTGGAATCAAAGTTATCAGCTGATGAGAGGTATCTAGGGAAACAGTATTCAATACAACAAATAACTTTTCATAGGTATTTACTTCCTCTTTAAAATATTAAAGGGTAAGGAAAGGAGTAGAAAGAGCCAAGGTCAATTCATACATAAATATTTAGCTTGGAGATGCAATTCCTGCTTCCATTACTTTGTACTATTTTATTACTGTGTCCTAAGGACAAGTACTGCCAGTAAACTGCAGCTTAAGTTTCCAGGCTTTTATTTTGTACTGAGTCCCCATAGAAGAAAAATTCCAAGTTCCATCTATTTCTGAACAATTAACTAAGTTCCTGTTCTAACAGACAGACTCAGAAGAGGCAGCCCTGTCTTCCTGCATCAATCAGATGCCAGTAGAATCTCTCTCCATGACAAAGACAAAATTGCAAATTTGCAAAAAGCAAACTTGTTAATCCCATCATGCTTCTTCCAAATTTTTGCAACTTGCCACAAGTGCCTCCCACAACACTGAATCACAGAATTGTTTAGGCTGGGAAATACCTCTAAAATCATTGAGTCAGACCACTAACCTAGCACTGACCAAGCCACCTCTAAACCCTGTCCCCAGTGCCACATCCACACACATTTTCATTTCCCCCATGGATAGTGGCTCCATCACTGCCCTGGGCAGCTGTGCCAGTGTTTGACACCCCATTCTATCGTTACAATTCAGGACAGCTCAAGTAACAACACGCAGAACTCCGACTTCCTCAGAGGGCATTATAACAAAGTTTATTGAAAGACAGATTTTTTTTATACAGTGTTTGGGTACAATGAATAGGATTGGTCCTTTAGGGCACCACCTTTTTGTAAACATCTCTACCAGT
>JBBMKD010000067.1:3121510-3136402 GCA_037834095.1 Argya squamiceps | reverse complement strand
CCAGCTCCCTCAGGAATTCCCCAGCCCTTTTTCCAGCTCCCTCAGGAATTCCCCAGCCCTTTTTCCAGCTCCCTCAGGAATTCCCCAGCCCTTTTTCCAGCTCCCTCAGGAATTCCCCAGCCCTTTTTCCAGCTCCCTCAGGAATTCCCCAGCCCTTTTTCCAGCTCCCTCAGGAATTCCCCAGCCCTTTTTCCAGCTCCCTCAGGAATTCCCCAGCCCTTTTTCCAGCTCCCTCAGCCCTTCCTGGAGATCCATTCCCTGCCCTGGGCACTCTCCAGCCCCCCAAGGCCTGTGCCATGAGGCCCCAGACCTGCCCCAGGACTCGAGGTGGGGTCTCAGCAGTGCCCAGCACAATCTCTGCCCTGCTCCTGCTGGATTTCTCAGAGATTTCAGGATCCTTAGTGTGCATTCTGAGCAGATCTCTCCAGGAGGCAGCAGCCCCTGGCAGGCCTGAGGTGAAGCACTCGTGGCTGGGTGGGATGAGCCCAAGGAGAAGGGAGAAAAGCAAAGCTCAGATTCCCTTCAGCAGGGCTCTCCTCCTTGCACCAACAGCTTGGCATGAACCACCACTCTCCTGTCTTCCCTCCTTCAAACGTGTGAATGCCAAACTCAAGACCAAACACTAAGAAAAATCTGCTAAAACATTTTTAACCACTGATACTTTTTACCTTTTTACTTCTCTTAACAGAGTTGCCTCAGTGGAAAACCTAGAGCTTTCCTAAATAACACCCTGGCAGGCTCAGAACAGGAACTGATCTGCAGATTTGGGCACATACCATGAGCACACAAACACCTGCTGCTGTGCCACTGTAAATTCCTACAATATCATTTAACATGGGTGGGCATTGCAGGAACACAGCAGGAAGGAACAGCCACTAAATGCCTTGCAAAAGGAGAGAGCAGAGTAAGGGAAATGGATTGGAAGCCTAGGGGCATAAAGAAAAAGGAAAGTTTTGAAAAAACCCATTATAATTTGTTCACTTTAACTCTACGGTAATATCAACACTGAGAACAATAGCAAAAAAATAGGACTGAAGCTAATTTTCAGGAGACATGAATTCGCTCAAGTTGACTGATAAATAACAGTGTTTTCTCTCCTCCTTTTTTTTCTTTAATGGAATTCAAATGATTCCATTTAATTGCAACAGCATTGGTTTCCCCACCCAGCTTTCTACTACTTCAGTCAAGGCAAGTGAAGCACAGGGTGACCTTAATTGTGTACATGATGCTGATTTTGATTCAAACAGGAAGTACAAGTGTCCCACGTAGCAAATATAAATTTAAATAAAACCATAAAGGTTCAAATCCCAATTCATTGCAGCCCAACTGCCTCCCTGCAAGCCTAAACAACAATAAAATTCCTGGCAGCCCCTCAGGATCACCTCTCAGAGGTGCTGCCTGCACAGCTCTATGCACATGTACTGCCAATAAAACACAGGTGAATCTTCCAGGCTCCTATTTTGTCCAGAATTCTCACAGAAGAAAAATTTCCAGTGCCATCTAGTTCTGAACAATTAACTAAGTCACCATCCTGACACAGACAGAGCCTGAGAAGTGACAGCTTTGCCTTCCTGCATGAATTAGGTGCCAATGGAATCTAAATCTATGACAGCAGAAAGCAAATCTATTAATTCCAACACATTTCCCTTAAATTTTCGTGGCTTGTCATGAGCTTCTTTCACAACATAGAACCCTACAATTGTTTAGACTGGAAAAGCACTTTACTCTGCCCACATCCTCAAATTTCTGTTCATATCCCTGCTTTATCAATTCTGGGATGATATAAAAAAATGACAAGGGTGTTGCAGAGTTACAGACAGAGCAGCAAATCCCCCCCCGTACATCCATGCAGCCAAAAAGAGAAGCCCACAAATTCCTGACCACTCAGGTGATGGGCTTCCCTACCACACAGGGACACTAAAAAAAAG
Organism: Argya squamiceps; assembly: GCA_037834095.1. Lineage (NCBI taxonomy): Eukaryota > Metazoa > Chordata > Aves > Passeriformes > Leiothrichidae > Argya > Argya squamiceps. The sequence continues at coordinate 3,134,474 of JBBMKD010000067.1, read as the reverse complement.
AGTCATATTAACATCAATAAATAATCAAGATTTCTCAAGGGTATTAATTGCACTAGGTCATCCATAAAACCCTGTGCCAATCCTCTTGCAGGTTTGACGCAAAAAAAAAATCACCCGATCACACACTTCTGCCACGGGACCTTTAGTTGTTCATGCAAAAGATGGATGGCCCTGACTGGAGGGGCAGCTACCCAGTATTTTGTTTTATTCCCACTGTTAGCTCCATGGGCCCATGCATTATTTACTGCAAACTATGCAAACTGAGCTCCACAGAGAGAATTATTAATTTACTCTCAGGTTTCACCACAGCTATAGAATTTCTGGCCCTTCACCAGCATTCAGACACACTCACCACCCCACCTCAGAGCTCTGTGTTCAACCCTGTCCTTTTAGGCACTCCAAAATTAAGGATTAACCCATGTTAACATCACGTTCCCCATTTGCAGCTCAGGGATTTTCAGGGTTCTCTGCACAGACCCCTGACACAGCAAACACAGCGGCAGAGATTGCAGGTGTGATGTGACACCCAAAGCCATTTTTGGGGCCTCATCTCAGCCCCCTTGGGTAAAAGCCTGTTATAAATACATACTATATGACTGGCTTTTTGTAAATATTAAAATGAATACTACATGTGTTATGTTAGAAAGTTATGCTGTATTAATATAGGGGTTTTTTAATAGTGTGATAAATATTTTTTTAGGCTATAGCATAATATTAAAATAGAAACTATATGATGTAAGATGCTTTCTAGTAACATTTGAACCAGCTCAAGAAATGAGAAAGACAAGAAATTCTTCACATCATCCTGTCTGAATAGAGATAACAGCAAGGACACCAAGAACTCCAAAAGGAAGAATTTGTGACTTTGTAGAGCCACGAAAAATTTATGTGCAAGAAAGAATGGTGGGGGAGAAAAGTTGCAATTAAGCAGAAACACCTGAAGTCAAAAGGAATGTTTAAATCACATATGAAATTTATGAATATGCAATAACCTATAGCATTTAAAGGAAAGACCTTTTGTTAGCAAGCTGTGCCTTGGGTGGAAATGCCAGGCACACAGACATCTGTAATTTTGCTTTCTTAGGTGTCTTTTTGTCTTATTTTTATTATTATTAAGCTTTTAAAATTGTAACAAAAAGTGAACTGTGTTTTTCACTGAGCCCATGCTCCCCTGCCACAGCTCTCCAACAACTCACCCACGAGCACTCAGGAATTCTGACACAGAAATAAGGCATCACATGCTCAACACTCCTCCTCTCTCCGGCTGGTACATTATGTGCTTCTTTAGCACCTACAAATCATATATTGCACTTCTAATTGGCTTTTGTTGTTTTGTTTGGGCTGGTTTTCTGTTTGCTTGCGAGTTTTGGCTGAGATTTTTTATGGGTTCTTGTGTTTGTTCGTGGTGTGCTCTGCTAGTTGGGCTTTTTAATCCCACACTCACTATTTGCCCCCAGATTAGATGAAGTCTAAATGCAGATTTGGGGATGAGGGGGATTTGGAGGGGCACATGATACAATCTTGCCTTCACCATGACGCTGTTGATATTTAACAGATAATCAGATTAATTAAAAAACAGCAGAGAAGCATTAGCATGTGTTATCATTTATGCTAAATACAGCATCATCACTTTTTTTTCTCACTATACCTCCTCTTCAACAGCATTATAATAAAGTCAGAAATTTAGAGGAAAAAAGCCTGCAATGGATCCATTTTTTTGTCCCGAGTAAATTAAAGTGACTCAGACAACAGAGTTTCCACCATTTCCTCTGGGACAATTCCACAGCCTCATGGATCTGAAGTAAGATTTTTGTAATGCCCAAAGTAATTCTTTTCTTGTTTTTTATCTCATTCTATTCCTTTCACTATACATTAAATATTTCTCCCTTATTCCCTTTCCTTCCCTCTGAGGTGCTCTCCCCTTCGCAGCTCCATTCTCAGTTAGGGAGCCAGAAATTAAATGGATTTAGATACTGTAAATCTTTGTTCAAAAGAGGAGAAATTGCTGTCACTTGTGCATGCTCTCAATATGTTAATTTGTCACTCCTGAAAATAAGAGGATGTTCAGGAGGAATATTCCAGGCAGAAAAAAACATTCTGACATATACTTTTTAGAATACAAACACAGCAGGTGGGATATTCTGCCCTCAGTGCACTTGCTGCTCTTCAAACCCACGTTCAGTTTGATGCAAATATGCCATCAATTGCCAGTCAGACCTCTCAACAACCTCAGCATTAATCACCCCCAGATTTCTCTCCTCCACTCAAAAATCACTTTGTATAGACCTTCACTCTGGATTTACACTGCAATACTACTCAGGATTTCCGCCTGAGAATCTCAACTCCAACATTTTTTTTTTAAGAACTGAAAATGTGAAAGTTTACCATCACTAGGCAAAAAACTTATAAAGGAACAGCTTCTAAATTTTCTCAGCTTTAACTGAAATTGCATCTGAAGTCTGAATCTAATGAGTGATCCTTCTGCCATCCCCTACATGAGGAAGAACTCTGTGAATAATCCAAACACTCTCCTGTGTTCTCTCCAGTGATTCTAGCATGAATTACACTCAGGAAGCAGGATGATACAAGTTTGGGGTTTATGTATTGTTAATGCTGCTGTTGTTTCATGTTTTAATACCTGCAAGTCACCCTGAAGTCAGCGACCACTGGGAGTTACATTAAAGGACACCAGGAAATTAAATATTTCTTTCACTGAAACGCTCATTTATTGAGCATTCTGTTAGCAGTAGCAGCTCGTCAGCATGGAATAAAACCTCCTAAAAAAATCCAAACAAACAAAAAACCACCATCAAAAAAACCACACCAAAAAATCTCAAGAAAACCCAGGAATGACTCAATACAGACAACTGCCAAGTGACCTTCAGAAACCACCAAGTAACATTCCAAAACATTACTTCCCAGCCATTATCAGAGATATCTTTGCATTATTACTAGAAAATCAAAGTGCAAGGGTAAAGCAGATGTCCAGTGCAGCTGTACCCTGTATGCTAATTTTTTTACAATAAATCCGCACAAAAATCTTAATAAACATATTACAGAACATGGAAATCTTTGGCACATGGAAAAGCTTTATTATAAAAGACGCAAAGTTGAGTGTTTACTTTAAAAGGGTTATTTTTGCTCAGTAAGTTCATTTAAGGACAATTAATTATACTTTCGTATTTTTGCAGGCTCTGGCCTTGGCAGTCTCCAGGGTTATCCTTGTGCCAACAGAGACACTGTGTTTATTTCCAAGCTTTCCACTTCTCTGATCATTCCTACCACGTGCTGATAGCTGTTAGTACATACAGCATCTCCCATGTTTTAATCATAAAAATATTTACTGTTTATGTAGGAAACCCTATCACCAACAAAAAATTTATTCAGGAAGCTGAGGAAATGTTTTGACCAACATTTGCATAGCAAAAATCCCTTTTAAAATGAATTGGTTTTTCGGGTTTTTTTTGTTTTTATTTTTGTTTTGTTTTGGGGATTTTTTGGTAGTTGTTGTTGGGGGGTTGTTTTGGTTTGGTTTTTTTTTTGAAACCTATTATTTTTTACTAGATCACATGGATTTATTCTCCCTGATTCACCCCGGAATATTTGAACCTCAAGAACTGTGAGGAAGCGCCTGGTTTATAAAGAGCAGCTCTTTTTCAACAAAATGATTATTCAGATTTTATTTGGGGGAAACTTTGAGTGGGTCTCTAGATTTAATTTATACAAATGAATAAATTCCCACTTCCCAAAATGAAATAGTGGGTGCAGTGCAGCATGCCTGGCAAGTACCAAGTGCACGTGTTTGTGCACAGGAGTGCCATGAAATCAGAGGGATGCTGGCAGCCACCCAGCCCTGGCTCTCTTCACCTGCCTTGCCAGGCAGCAGAGGCCCCAGGGCACCTTCCAGAGAGGGGATGGATGAGTCAGTGCTGGCACAGCAGCCACACCACGGGGAGCTGCCAGTCACCTGGGCAAAAAACAGGTTCACTCTCCTGGTAACATTTTTAAAAAGTTTAATAAAAAGATAATCAGAGACAGAGCTAAAGCAAAGGGTTAACAGTCAGGTGCTTGGCATTCAGCCAAGAGCATCCCTATCATCTTGGAGATATTCCTTAAATACCTTTTCTATTACATCAGCCTGTTGCATATTCATAAAGCAGTATGCATATTCATATTTTTCCACAAATTAGTTCACATATTCCAGGGACTGTTTAGCATGGCCCTTCCCTGGGTCCACCTTTTTTAGAGCATGCCTGTTTTTCGGCTGTGGTTTTAATCCATCTTCATTATCACTTCCAGTTTGGGCCTTGGCCCATATTTTCCACAGACAGTAAGTGCTGATAGTTGGCATGTCAGCAGCAGGGTCTCCTTTATATGTTCACTGGATGTTATCCCAACCAAGCAGAAAGTTCAAGCATGCCATCTCAGCTATCATCATTATGCCTAATTTTGCTAATAGCAAAAATAAAAGCCATATTCATACAGCAAAGCTATTTGAACATTATACATACAGCATTTATCTTAATATCTGTGAAAAGCCAACAATTTAATATGTATTTACAACAAACCCATCTGGAAATCAAATCCATCAGGTGATCACACCCTGTGCAGCCAGAGCCAGCAATGCAACACAAAATATCTGTCCCAACAGTGAAAGGCTTCAAACCAGCTTTTCAAAGGCAAGGAGCAAAGATGAGTGACTGGTTTTAGGTGGGTGATGGCTCCTGGATGTTTAATTAGGGTTAGCTGCTGCACAGATTGAGGCACATCTGGGCTGCCTGGCACAGGCTCTGACCCAGGCCCAGTGAAGCACCGAGGTACCCACAATATCCTGATCAGCCACTCTGATATGGGCAGTAGTGCTCTGCAGAGTGTAAATATAACAGGCTTTTCCTTTCACATGCTTATTTCTTTCCATTACTGAAATAAACAGTGTGCAACTGTCGTGTGAACACAGGAGCAGAGCTATGAAACATCAGCTGAGCTGGAGCAACAACAGGGAGAGCTGCTGCTGGCATGGTTAAGGCTCTTAAAATATTAGCAACTGGCAAATATAACAGATAAATATACACTTTTCTAAGCAAACTTAGAATGGGCTGCTGGTAAATTCAAAATATTCCTGTCAGTTTGGTTTGTGAAGGGAGATGCTCAAACACTGTGAAATTAAAGACAAGGACTAGGTGCTGTATCCCACATTTCAGCCTAAGGAGCAAAATTTGCAGCCACGAGCTATCTCACAGTGACTCTGGTGAACATTTGGCTTAAAGAAAGGGAGATTCTACCAGTGCCAGCCTGAGAGCAGCCAGCAGCCCACTTCAGAGCTTTATTTTATGTCTGCTTCCTCACTGTTTCTGCTCTAGCAAAGTCCCCTTGCCCATTTCTCTTCATACCTGCTCTCTTCCTACTGCTATAAATTTACCATATTCTCCTTCCCACCACACTGTCCATCACTAACTCCACCCAAACACCAGGATCCCCTCAGCTGCCACCCTTCTTGCTTGACTGTGGCACTGCTCATGTTTCTGCTGCTGTTTCTGTTTTTCCCATATACAACCGCAAAGAAAACGTTCCTCAGGGTACCAAAAAACCGCAGTAATTTGTGCCTCTAAAGCATTTAGCAGTTGGCTCTTCAAGTGTTCCTAAGTTACTACACAACAAAGCTATCCCTTCAGGTTCAATAAACAATTAAGAGGGAAAAGGGAGTCTCTATTAAAGAGGCTCATTAGGAGAGAGAGTTGGTACCACTGCAAAACTGGCAATTGCCTCTCAGCCCGGAATGAGAAGGTAACAACGGGAAGGTAACGAGCACTTCTGCTCAGCCACTTGACAAACACAACCAAGCTAAAGGCCAGAGAAAGCACAGAATAGACTTTCCAGAGAGATAAACCTCTTTTAAACAGGTGGATGTGAATGGAAAACACCAGAAATACCTCATTATTGTTTATTTCAATGTTTTTCTTAGGAACAAATTATATAAAATTCTTGGTCCGAACCCAGAGCAGTGGTGTGGAGTGAGATGGACACAGCCTCTCTTGGTTGAGCTGGCTGGGTTTTTTTTTAAATCTACCTCTCAGCCACACACCTCCGCAGAAACATCAAAACCATGAAATATTTCCCTGAGAAATGACTGACTGTGGTGGAAACACACCGGCACTTCACACTTTCAGCAACTGCTCCCATTAGAGCACTAAGTTCCCACCTAGAAATGCAGGATGAGATTTGGGCTGCCCGCAGTAAGTGGGTACATGTTGACAGCAAATCCCTTTTCTGGAGAAACGAACCATCAAGCTCAGCAGCTTCCCGCCTTGCTGACAGGAGTGCTCTTCTGCTTATCCAGCAAAAGCTGCCGCGCTTCCAGTAAACATTTCTAAAGGAAGAAAGGCCCATTATAGAGCAGTCAGATGGCTTTAATTCCCTCCTTCCTCCCCTGCTTTGTGCCCTACTTCTACTAGTTGGTCACAATCACAGACACTTTTCACTCCTACAAATCATCGTTATCTTCTCAAATAAACAAAACCACGTGGCACTATTACCATCCCCGACTCCACACTTCGCCATTAAAAAAAAAGATCCTGAAAGCCCGCTTCACAAAATTGGTATATTTGCCTATTTAGGACGACTTCTCTCTCCTCTGCTATTGAGGGCTGACCTTTGAGTCACTACTAAGGAAAGATTCACACATGTTCAGATTAAGGTAGCAGCAACAAATTCAGCAGAGCTGAAGTCAAAAGCACAATATTCGAAATCTATCCCCAGCACAGCATGAAGCCCTACTTCTGCTCACACAGGTAATGATACTTTCTTCAAATTCAAAGAGTGAAGGATTGATCCTCAACATAAAAATGGATAAACTCTGTCTGAAGTGGTAATGCTCTTGATTTTGTTGTTCTTTACAGCATTGCAGAGGACAAGAGAGGAGCAGCCCTCCTTCACTCTACAGCTGAATTCACAGCCAGGAGATGCTTCCCAGTGATTCAACACAGTCACTACCAGGAACGAAGCTGAGATTGACAAGGGTGTATGTGGAAAAAAAAAAAGTGATAAACTCTGTTTCCTCTGTAAAGCCAGATCTGAAGCCGTTTCAGCTAAGAAAACATGAGATATGGGACACTTTGAGCACTTCCAGCACAAAGGGAACAGCATGGCTGAACAAAGAGCTTTGCGTAACCGGAGGTTGCTCAGGCTGCAGCACTGATCTGTGCCCACACAACATCATCAGCTGTCAAACCCCACAGCCTTCCTGAGAGATGAACTCAAAAATATCAAGGAACAAGAGCCAGGTCCCATCCTCCCAAAATTCATAAGCAGCTCAATCATCCTTCAACTACAGGAGCTGCACCACTTCAAACAGCAGCAGAATTCACCAAGACGGTTTGAATTCCCAAGGCTGCAGTCCCAGGGGAATCCAGCTGGAGAAAAGAAACCAAGCAACTGGCCTTGGATTGATTTACAAGCACTACTTAAAAGAAAACAAGAAAACCAGAGGAGACCAAGCACTAAGTAGGTTCTTTCTTCCTGGGGTTTCTTGTCCTGTTTTACCAGGACTTCCCAGAATTACATCATCTTTAACTGGGGCACTAAACAACACCTTAACAGCCTTCTTACTCCAGAGGTCCTTGTTTTCTTTAGCTGAAATGTCTTTCTTATCAGCATTTTCCTCTGGAACATGCAATGCCCTGACATTCAGTTTACAAAGTATTTGACATCTCTGAACTGCAGTGATGAATGGGATGTATTTACTGGATATTAAAAAACAAGCAGGACTGATTAAATGATGCATGGTCCGATTAAGACACAGTAATTGTCTCCTTTACCATGAAGATGTATGATTTTTAGGGCTCGCAGTAATGAACCCCTTTTTGTTATGTAATGACAAGTGCACAGAAAGACAGGACCAGGCTGGGAGAAGTCCTCACTGATGCCACCAACACTCACCACCTTTGTATGCCTGCTCTTTTGCTATGGCTTTGCCTGGAATGGCATTTAAAAGTAAGGGACAGCACCAGGCCAGGAAGGTGGTAGGGTAAGAGGTAGGTAAGGATGTCTCAAAAAAAAGCAGAGACCATCTAAATGAAGGTACACCCACATAGTACCATCCAGCACAAACAGGGGAGAGCACCAGCTAAAGAAAAAAAAGAATAAAATTAGGAACTGTGAGAGGTATAAAAAAAAGTGACTCCAGGCCAAATACATTGGCTTAAATGAGCCAAGTAATGCTGCTCCATAAAACGTTCCAGAAATACCGTAAGAGCCATATACCATCTTCTGATCAAGAATATGAACACAGAGCCAAGGAATGTCAGCCCACAAGCCCTTCCTCAGGGGAGTGGAGCCCTCTGCTACTGAGGCAAAGGGAGGCACTGAAGGTTTCCTGCATCACAGATGGAGACCTGGAATACAACTTGTTCACAGCAGCAGGTGACCCCTGCACGCTGCTGCTATTTCAAAAACACCTCAGGAAAGTCTCATCTATGAACGTTCCTATGAGCATATTTTGGAAGCTCAGTTACATATTTAATCTGTGCATTACAAGACACCGAGGAAACAGACTGCAGCAGTTTCCATAAAAAATTAAGGGATGTCTCTCTAGAAAGACAGAGGGCTTTATATAGCAATGCACACACACATCCTGCTGCTCGTCACCCAAACTGTAAGAGTTTGTGGGGATGTCAACCAGGCTGCAGGATTTCTGTGCTAAAGCAGAAGTATTATCACTCTTATCAGTGAGCAAACCCATATATACAATTGCATTTTGGTAGGTGGATTTCAGACATCTGCTATTTTTATTCTTTTTTTAAATGAGGGCCATGTTAAATCAGTCTCAAATTTGCCCGTTGCCAAAATATTTAAGTTCCAATGCACACATCTCCATTGTACATTCAGAGCTTCCCATTCAAGCAAAGAACAATACCTGCCAATACACATTAGTGCACCTCACTTATAAAATCACAATGAAAATCATCAGAGGCATAAAACAACTATTATGATAAATAATGAGCTTTAAAAAACCCACATCATACACACAGAGAATCAGAGACACTGATCCTTCTGTGCCGAATGTTATTCAAGAGGATTGTCAGAGCAATGCTGAACAGATCAATTTATTTCCCTTTCTTCTCTCCACTTAACTGGATTTCATATACAAAAGTAATTGTTCCTATAAGAAACCACCCTTGTCCATTACTTTCGAGGTTCAAAGCCTCAGACCTACATCTTTACTACTATTTGGGTTTCCATGGCAACAGATGATGGTGCCTTCTCAAAAAAACATACTTTAATATTCTACAGTAAGTGCCCCAAGTCATTCCCGTAATATTAATGAAAACTAGAGCACGTGTGCCTGCACGCAGAGCATAACAGACTTTAAAAGTACAATTAAACAAGAAAAGCAGAGCTCAGGGACTCGCAGGAGGGTGGATGGTTAAAAAGGGCTCTGCATTTGTAAAAGAGAAGGATTATCCCTCAGAGATTCACAAACGCCTTTATACACACAGTGACCTTTCGTTGCCGCTGTCGAAAGAAGCAGTCTCACAACATCACCTTCTTAGGATTAATTGTTTATGTATTAGAAAACAAATCGAGCCAGCCGGGGATAAAAATAAAGTGGAATTGTGCTGCTAACAGCTCCCCAGAGGGAGAGAAAAGTGATTATTGAGTTAAATGGCTGCATTGTTAACAACTGCCACACAGAGCAGCTCGCTCAGAAAGGCCCGTTTTTCACCGCCAATTTGCTGACAGCAAAACCTGAGCAAATGAACTCCTATCAAATTAAAGCTTCCCCCAAAAAAATTTCCTTGCACTTTGCTCCCTTTTCATCTTCTCTCCTCCCTGGACGAGCCGTGTGTAATGAACTCTCAGCTGCCGTAACTTTGTGAGGTGGCAGCAGCCCTTGGGAACGGCCGAGAGTTCGGCAGCTCTGCCAGCACAAGGAGCAGGACAGGGGGGAAAGGAAATCAAGCACTGCCGTCAGAAGAAAAAGTGTTAAATAATCTGGTCAAAAAGCGTTAAATAATCTGGTCAAGTGTTAATAACCTGGTGCTCGGGTCAACAGCCCCCGTGTAAACCCTCCGTCCTACTTTCCCACTCCGGATGCTTTTTCACAGCTACAAATTACTTTAATCTCTTTATTTTTCCCCCTGCTGTGCTAAAAATCCTCACAAAACGGACAATAGTAAAGCGTGCGGCAACTGCAGGAATACCCCACATGTTTTGGTGGGAGAAAAGGCGCACACGGACTTCTAGGAGAAGAACTGCCCTGTAAGTAATGCTCTTTCCATTCCAAAATCCTGAAAGAACTGGGAACCACTGTCGTTACCTGGTGCTACCTATGTGTCTTGCACAAAATAGTAAAACATTTAAATTAGCAGCTGACCCTAGAGCTGACAAAAAGTTTAGAAACCTCAGAAAGCATATGTTGAGTTACAAATAAACAGAGACTGCAGGGAAGGGGACGTAATTGCTGGGGAGAGGAGTTATAAATACAGTGATAGAGAAATTACACAAAGAAATGAGTGTCAGCCAGCTCCCTCAGGAAGGAACGAGGTATTCCAGGGAGAGGCCATGAGCACTCTGCTGTCTCTTTGTAGTATTCCTAATTTTACGTTGGGGATAATAACACCAAGCAGCAGCAGCTGTGCAAATCGGGTAGGAACTGAACTACGTTTCGTCTTGACTTGTGCCTGTCCTATTTCCTACTCGAGCGATCACTTAAGAAAATAAATTTTTTAAAAATCCAACTAACAACTTGCACAGTGATTTTTCGGGATGTTCAACAAAAGGCTGCTGTATAAACGCAATAGGCTTTGAAAAATAATTGGAGACGGGAGGTATTTGCATCCTGAAAGTTATGGAGAGAGCACCACCTGATGGAAGATGCGGAAAGACACCGATGGCATTAACTGGACCCACTCCAAACTTCACCGAATTTTCAGGGACAAAGTGCACCTGCATAACTTTGCTTTTCACCGTAAGAAAAAAAAAATAGCTATAGGGACACAGTCCAAACCGATACACTTCACAGCAGGTGAAGGAGTAGAAAACTTTCTGCTGATTTCAGTACTACCAGCAGCTCAGAAAACAGTTATTAAAATCAGCGCCTCTTACTTTGGGTGGTAGGACGCTCACTCAAATAGGAGGGAGAATGGGATACTAATGATTAAAAAAATCTCAGTTACTATTTCCTCCGAACTGATAATTAAAATATTCCACGGCTTTCCTAAAAATAATTGAAAAATTATAAATTTTCATGTGTTTAGCTCATATTACATTATCTCCCTCAAACACAAAGTGTCTTCTGCCCCCTTAAAACTTTGCTATTTTCACAGAACACTCTTCTTTCCAAGCATCTGGCTAAATGATTCATCAAAAGCCCAGGATCGAATCTCAATTGATATGACAAGTGTCAAGAACACGAAAACAGTTGGAAGAGAGAGAAAAAGGGGGGAAATAAATAGCTCCACATATTGCTTACTCAAGGAAGCAGTTATTTAACTAGGTTAGATTTCCCAGCCTCTCTAATAAATCTGCGCTTTGTGCAGTTGCCTAGCAATGTAAACAGGATCCCGGCGGTGTCAAAGCCAGCCGGGTTGGTGACAACACCTCCTCCGGCGAGGGTCTGCCCGGCCCGGAGCCCAGCCTGCACCCAGGGGCTCGGGGGAAGGTCTGCACGGTGCTCAGCATCCCCAACAGGCCACTACTGCTGCTTTGAAACAGCGAGACACAGTCATTCGAGCTGCTTCAAAAACCTCCTTGTGCTTGAGATGAACTCAACTTAGTTCCGTGCCTCCACCATGGCTAAGTCACAAGCAGTGAGATAAATCCCTATGTTAAGCAACATAACACAGGAAATTTTACTCGTCTTAAATATACAGATAGTTTTAAAATAGGGGAGTTTTTTTCCTAAGTCAAGAGAGAAGAAAGCTATAACTGCTTATTTTTTAGCGTGAGCACAAACTGTGGGGAGAAAATTAATGTATTGCAAGATCCAGGAGAAAAGCAAGACCCCTGTAGCTTTGGATTACCTAGAGAATAGCACAGGAGAAAGCCAGCTCTGTAAGCACCTGTCATCTTCAAGTAATTCAAACTATGCCTAAAGGAACTCGTAGGAGTGGGAAAATAGCCGGCTACTATTACTGTACATATGCCAGGGAGCAAAGCACTCCCTAACATCAGCGACAGAGAAAGTGACAATGGGGAAGGGGCCGATCCGAGTGGCTGAATCCCCCGGGAAAGTTCCTGGAGCTGTGACACGCAAGTGGTGAAACAGCTGCCACCAAACTTCGCAGAGCAAGCCCCGACCCTTTTCCATGTCCGGAGGGGAGAGGCAGCGGCTCCCCCAGCTTTGCACATCCCGCAGGAGCCAACTCATGCCTTGGGCTCGCAAACGCTCTTTACCACCCAAAAACGCCTCACGTATCGCGAATCCCAGAATAAAGGCGATGCCGTCACCTCTTGCCACACTCAACTTTGGCAGAAGCGAGCCCCCCTGGCCCCCAACCTCGGCGCTGCCCCCGTCCCGGGGGGACCCCGCGGAGCCCCGCACGGCCGGGCAGAGCCCCTCGCATCCCCGGCGCCTTCGGAACCGGTGGGTACCGAGGCTGCTCGCTGCCGCTGGCCAGCGCCTTCCAAGGCGTCTCCATCCCCCGCTGCTCCCCGGATAGCACCAGGAGCTCCCTGCGAGGCCGCGGGGCCGGAGGCACGGACGAGGCGAAGAGTTGTGGCTGCCGGGAGAGCCGCCCACGGCTGGGGGACCCGGGCGATGGAAGAGCGGGGGGCAGCGGCCGGGCGGGCATCACTCACCTGGGAAGACCTGTCCGTCCGCCCTGGGCAAGAGCTGCAGGAAAAAGACGATCGCGGCGACGCCGGTCATCCTTCCCCGGAGTTCACCTGCCCTCCCCGCTGCCGCGGAGCCGCTGCCTCCCCGCCGGTATCCCCCGCATTGGTGGCTGTGCGCGGCGGCGGCCCC